>JANHOG010000123.1:0-25717 GCA_027627325.1 Phlebia brevispora
TCTTCTCGGTCGTTCTCAAACACTGTTCTTGCCGAATTCATATGGGTTCTTTATGCTACCAGCTCTATGTCACGAGATTTCCCAGTAGTGTTGCCGCGGAGGTGACCGCGAGGGCGCCTCGCCTCGCCTCGTTACATAAGCATACCTCGCCGCCGCGAGGTGAACGAGGTGCACCTCGAGGTCGCCTCGTCACCTCGCTCAACATGCAGGTAACGCGTCACTCAACGCGCTACACTTGCACACCGTTTTATGCTGCGTCCTTAGCTATCTACTGTCTCTCCCATCATTATCCTCGGATAGAGTACTGAGATCTGACAGACCTCGCTCAATTGTCCTAACAGCACTGACACACTTTATCGAACGGCATCACATTTTTCACAATGTCTATACTCCTGTAGTATAGATAGCGCCATAAGTCTTTTCATTTTCTGAGATCAGACCTGGGCCCCACTGCATTATATTCATTTGTACACCCTGGCATTCAGACGGGAGCTTCGTTGTATGCATCAGTTATTATGTATGCATGGCATTGAGAGGTACTGATACAGCTGGTTTCCGTGCACTCCACTCCGTATTCTATGTAATGGCATCGAAATTCTCTCATTCCAGGTTGCAAGAAGCAGCCAAAGAATATATATATGCTCGCTATTATATTATCGTTCTCTGAACCATGTTGAATCGTCGTTCAGAGACTGCAGTACTCCTTGAACGCCCTGCGCAATAGCCACGAGGAACTCGTGATAGCATCAATGCACCTGCCTACTAAAGTAATTTTCCACGTGTATTGTCGTTGATCTACGAGCGACGAGGTGAAACGAGGGCCTCGCGGTCGCCCCAAGGTGACCTCGAGGCGTGGGAAAGTGATAAATTCCACCTCGAGGCCGCCTCCGCCTCACCTTCCGGCAACACTATTTCCCAGCGAGAAGCGTGCCGCTCGACTTCGGATCTTGGCCTAGAAGCTCCCCAGATGCGAGGCCTGAGAGGGTACCCCCAGGGACGCCTCATTGCAGCCCGCACGCAGGGACTAAAAAAAAATCCCAGTAAGTGATTCGCCGTTGCACTGGACTAGCCTGCTCAGGGATCTATTTGGAAGAACAAATGTCGATGACTTCTGCAATTTGATGCTATAATACAAGGATATGATCATGATATGAGTGATGCACACAGCATCGATAGCCGTGACTCGCATAGCGCTCAAGATCTGATGCAAAACACATAAACGGCATGGAGCGAACTAGATAGTAAAACCGGATGCTAGGACTGCTGCAGAGGACGTACCCGAGCCCTAATCAATTCGAAGGGAGATTCCGGCTAGCCCACACAAGAAGAGTCATGAAATCTGCAGGATTCGCGGCATTGGCGGGCAGGGTTTGGTTGTTAGCTCTGATCCAAACGACTGTTGCGATCACCTGAGGAGCAGATGTTAGAAAGTATCTGCCAAATATCACAGGAACGCACCTCTGCATCCTCGCTATCGGTCCTCGAGCCTGAGGCGGCGATCATTGTTGCGCACATCCTGGTCACGGCGGCCTTGTCGGCTATGTCGACGGCAAGATGGGTCGCGTGGATCTGATGAACGAGGAACTGGGAACCAGTTGTTGCGAAGTGAGCGTCGACCATGGATCGCGCGATGCTGAGCATATCGGCATGCAGGAGAGCAGATCCCGAGACATCTGAACTACCACCATAGAACCAGCGAGACAAGGCAAGGTCCCCGATCCAGCTACCGAGCAAGCCTCCTGTCAGTCCGCCGAGGATAGCACCAATAGGGCTAACGAGAGCTCCTACTCCTGTTCCAATCGCTCCACCGATGATGGATGCGGACCATGTTCCAGTCTGAACGATCGCCTCTTTCTTCCAATCCTCCGCAGTGACCACCTGGTACATCGACATCGCGACGCCGACCACCATGACGGCCTTGCCAACGCGACTGAGGTTCTTCATAATTCCCGTGATCCTGCGATTGGCGCGACCGGATGCGTCTATGGCAGCACCGACGACTCGCCGACCCTCCTCTGCAGTAAGGTCTGCAAACTTTTTGTTGTACTTCCTGGAGGCGTAGCGGTCGAGTGTCTCCGCTACACTTAAGCCCTGCGGCTTGATAGCCTCTGCAATCCACCCTCCAAGAGGGGATGACCTCGCACGAGAGTCTCTAAGCCACGAATTACGCATGCTGACCGCTTCTTCGACCGCGTTCTCCAGAGACAAAGCACCTGACTCCCATCTGGCCCGGACATCCGCGGCACCGATGGCAACCGCAGATGCATATTGCATCCGGACTGTAGCGTCAGTGATGAACCACCGTCCCCAGATGAGAGCCGTCGATTTCATGAGGAAAAGGGCGATGGAAAGTTTCGTCCAGTCATCTGCGCGCTCTGCTGCCTGAGTGCTAGCAAGCATGGCTCCATCGGCAGCGAGACTCTCGAAAGCCTTAACGTTGTCCAAGCCACTGATCCTGACATACAGACCGTACAGAGGGAACGAGCTGGATGTGTTCTCTGACGGCGAGTCGGCCAGGGATGCCTTCATCCACCCATCGGTGTTGAATGCGACAATGTCCGAGTCATTGTTTGCGGCGTCGATGAGTTCCCGGACCTGCTTCCCTGTCAGGTGTCCCTTGTCGTTTCCGGGGGAGTCGATCCCAGGAAGGAACGTCCAACCCCGCCAGGCGATACGGGCATATAGGCCTTGCGTCGGTTGTGTGAACTGGGAGGAAGACGACGGTGGATACTTGATCAAAGACTTGATTCGACCATCGGTATTGAACCCTGCGGCATTGCTGTAAGAATTGCTCATTCGAATCAGTGCGGGGATATTATTGGCGAGGTCCTGGACCTGCACGATATCGTTTCCGGGTGAATCGACTTGGGGGAAGAAGGCGTAGTCGCTGAATTCAAGACGGGTGTACAGGCCATTGATCGGTAAATCGGTCCACTGCTTCTGACTCGTCACCTGGGATTTCACCCATCCGCTAGTGTTGAATCCCGCAACTTTGTCGTGATTGTCGTCGCTCGGACCATCGATGATCTCATCCATGACCACAGGCGCGTTAGTGCCCAATGGATAATTGTACATATCGTTTCCCGGAGCGTCTACGCCTAATGGATATGTCGATAGCAGATCAGATCACGATTGGGCGAAAGAAAACGCAAGGGGTACGCACCCTGGCTAAAGTTCCATCCTGTGAACTGCACACGAACATACAAATTCCTGCCTGGCGAGCGAGTCCAGAGGTCCATGCGTCGCGGATCGCACGTTTTCATCCAGCCGTCTGTATTGAAAGCGGTAATGAGAGACCCGGTTTTCTGCAGCGCAATATCCTTGAGTTTGGATGGATTGTTTGCCGCCTGAGGATAATGAGCGATATCGTAGCCAGGTATGTCTACGTCTTTGAGGATGACAAATGAATCGTCCGAGGAACTGGACGGCATAGGCACCGTCCTCCAGATGAGGTACAGAAAATCTCCGCCTCGACCGTCGTTGATGTCGGAAGTCATCCCCGAATATGGAGGAGGCGGGTTAGAAAATGCAGATGAGGACCTCAGGAGTGCTAAATCAACGATCTTTGACCGTGCGGAGGGTTCCCTGACGGGGATTAGGTAACGATGTGGCCTTCCAGCCCCCTTAGCTAGATCTTGGTGTCCAGGCATTTCACTGTCTCGAATGACAACGTTGAAGCTTGTGCACGCGTCACCGGAGTAATTGCTGTACTGTGGCGTGACCCAAACATAACTAGGATCATCGCGTTGAGGTGCAATATACTGATATGTCAACTTAGCGCTCACCTGCCGCCGTAGCCCATATTGATGTTGTCCCCAGCTCCGTGAATCTCGTGGACCGCATTCCTCACTTCTTGCGAAGGTTGAGAGCCGTAAACCACCTACTCTCTATTGAGCCTCTGCATACATATTGATGGAGACCGCTTACGTCAATTCCTGAAACCCACTGGACTGCAGACCCAACCGAATCCGTCTGCCATATGATATACAGAAAGTCCTTCTTGCGGCCGCGGTTGATGTCCGTCGATATGCCTTGATAACCATCTGGAGGAGTGTCGATAGCATGGTCACTACGCAGAAGGCGAGTTCCGATGATCTTGTTTGGGTTTGCGACGTCTCCGAGGAGAACCAAATAACGGCGATCTCCATCCGTTCCCTTCACCAAATCCTGCAAATTGGGATCGACAGTGCTCTGAATCGCGATTTCAAAACTGGTACAGGCATCCGCGAGGTTCTGCGTGGTCGTGTTTTCTAGCCAGACAAACCTGAGACAGTCGTAAAAATGCAATGAGCACAAGAAATCGTGAGGGTTCAATGCACGTACGAGCCGCCGAAACCCTGGTTAATATTATCGCCATTCGCACCGAGAGTATTGACAGCCATGCTCGGCTCCTGAGAGAGCATTGATCCATACTTCACCTGCATTCACAATTGTCAGATCTTCCAGAACCCCCATCGCCCAGGCGTGCAAAACAAGAGATGTGCATACCGTCATGCCCGAGACATACAGTCTCCTCGTGGGGACGATGATTTCTGTCCAAATCACGTAAAGGAAGTCGCCACCGCGGCCCTCATTCAGATCAGAGGTCATGCCGGTGTAACCGTCTGGAGGCGTAGTGAGCGCGGAACTTGACCTCAGCAAGCGGATGTTCGTGATCTTGCGGTCGTTCGTAGCATCGCGTAATGGTAACAGGTAGCGATAGGAGCCTCCGGCTCCTTTGGCAAGGTTACTTTGCTGACTGTCTTCAGTATTTTGTATCGCTACAACGAAGCCGTTGCAAGCAGCGGCAACGTCACGCGTATAGGTGGCGGAAATCCAGACATAGCTAGGGTACGGAATATGTTGAGTACTATGTAGCTTAAAATTGTGTCGGGACACTTACCTGCCGCCGAGTCCTTTATTGATATCATCCCTGGTACCATCCCCGCTATCATGTATTTCTGTCACAGACGTCCGGGGTTGGTAAGATGGCAAAGACCCGTAGGTTACCTCAACATCAACATACATGAGTTTCCATGATCAAGGGGAAAGGGGCAGAGACTTACAGAAAGGCCCGACACAAGATAGTCGTCACATTGCGCCTGCTCCACCTTCCAGACGACGTACAAATAGTCCTTATCTCTGTCCGTATTGAGATCAATACTCATCCCGTCATAACCGGAAGGAGGCCCAGCGGAGACTGCTGAACTCGACCTTAGAAGCCGAGCTGTAGTGACCTTAGAATATATGCCATTGGACTGCATGTTAAGCAGGTATCCATATTTCGCATTAGCTCTGATGCACAGGTCACGTAGCGCATCATTGGCACGATCCTGGATGACAACATTAAAGGCGGTACAGGCTTTGTCTGGGCTGTTCGTGTAATTGTTGACGAGCCAGACGTATCTGATGTCTTTTCAGCGTTTCGTATTCATATTATATCCAACCTGGTACTTACGAGCCGCCGAAACCTTCGTTTATGTCGTTGCCGCCGCCATGGATCTCGGTCAAAGCACCACGTGGTTCCTGAGAAGGCATGCTGCCGAAGACTATCTGTTAAACCCAGATTGCATGCGTCAGCTAAAACAATCTTCGATTCCAGTGCTGAAACAGACCACGATCCCCAAATTGTATACCTGGCTGAAGGAGACGGTTTCAGTCTTCCAGACGAGGTACAGAAAATCGCCCCCGCGGTCCTTGTTGACATCGCCAGTAATGCCGGAATAGCCGGACGGAGGAGAGCTGACAGCTGAGGATGAGCGCAACAGAACGAGTGACGTGATCTTGTCTTCGTTCTTCATATCGGACAATGGAAGCAAGTAGCGGTAGGCACGGCCCACGCCCCTCGCGAGATCAATGTGAGCGGAGTCTTCCGAATCTTGGACGACGAGTCTGAAGCTGTTGCATGCGTCCGCAGCACGGGTAGTGTAGACCGGTACCAGATACACATACCTTCACGGTCGATATGTCAGTCAGTATACACGTTGTGACGCATTAAACACTCGTACTTTCCACCCTGGCCCTTATTGATATTGTTTCCTTGCCCGTTGATTTCCTGGACAGCGCCGCTAGGCTCGCTGTCATAGACGACCTGCAGTGATCAAATGGTGAGCAATAATCGACGATGATAACAGTTGTGATACCTTGATGTCCGAGATGTACTGTGTAGTCACGGTGGATGAGAAGGAGTTGGCTGATGATGCGATTCGCGAAGAGCGGTTGAGGCTGGAGGGAAAGCGAAACTCAACGAGACTTGTGTATTTAACCGTGAGGACTGAACGTTTGGCGTTATCGCCAGGTGGTCTTTACTTCCATTCCTGAACCGCAAAATGAATGAATAGGGAAGATGGCACACCGCGCACATGCTGTTCTATGCCTTGCGTAGATGCGAGTTGGGTGCGCAAAGAACACATCGAAGCATATATTTGCTGTATTGTTGTGTCACGTTGGAATAAGTATGACGATCTACGAATGACCCCTTGAGATGAAAGCTGCGCTACTACTCAGACGGAACTCACAGTATAATTGTGCACAGACATCGTGACACCCTGTTGAACGTGTCTGGGAGGCAGCAAAATTCATTGTGGTTATAGGGGCAAAGTCAGGTGTGATACGACGATATGTGTAGAAGACAGTCAAGAATACTGGAATCGAATCTGTACCAGCGGGAGTAGCCCATGTTCGCTCCAGGCGACCAGGACCCTTGCCATCAGATAGGGGGTCTCACCTTCAGAAGCGCCATGGGATCGATGTAAAGTCTAGACATCTGAGAAGAATAGCCTACAAAGGGTATCAGCACAAATCTGAAGGGATAGGCGTTGATTCTAGGCGAGTAAGAAGTGCTACTTGCACGTAATCACAGCAGTACACACTCGAATGGACCGTGCTTCTAAATGACCCTCATGGCACAAGCACGCACCATCGCTTGGGTTCGCCGCCGCTTGGGTTATAGGACTTGTATTAGATGTACATCTTCCTTTGTATCTTCATTACGGACTCATAGTCCACTCTGTCAGTGTAGTCTACAACTCGAAACCTATTAGGACTCACCTGTCGCATTGGCCGCCGGCTCAGAATGTCGAGGGCAGAAGGCAAAGCATGACCATTTCACAACGCTCCGCGGCAAGGTCTGAATTCTGATCAAGCTGGGACGCGTCGCTGGCACTTTTCTCTCGCTTGGGCATCCATGAGTTCTTCAATTCAGCGACTGATCGTTGTCGGTGAATGAGCAGAGGTATTGGCTCGTGACCCGCCAGCCCACATGAGCATGACCTTCCATGACTTTTGACAGACCGCTAGCGGAGCCATCAAATGGCAGGAGCTCACCACTGATCAAAGCACGCGCATGCGAAGTCTCCAGTGGAACGGGAGACGTCGGCTCCTGCGGCACAGCGCCACAAGGACTCGTGAAGAACCCTGCAGCCTTAGCCGACACAGGACTATGCCCAAAAAAATCCGTCATCCGACACCACACTAGTAGGTGCAGCACTCGAACTCACCCGCTGTGTAGCTCCTGACTACACGGCGGACGACTGGCGATACGCATCATGCGGGAATGCTTCGTCAGATGCGCACGCAAGATCGCGTGGCACGGATGGTATACACGTCCATTCATACTGTGACTGATGAATGCCCCTCGTGCGCGGCCACATGCGGTGCAGCCACCGTCGCCCAGTCCGTGCGAAGTACAATGTCGAAACCTCTGATAGGAACCATGATAAGGAGATGATTGCATACAGATTGACACCCTGAACCGAATACGTGCAGGTTGCCGCACAGTGTGATCTGCGCGACCCATCTTTGACGGCATACAGTTCGTGGCAAACTATGAGCCAACACAAAATCAGTGCTAATGTACGACTGAGGCGAACTCACATCGAAGAGGATGGTGACAAGTAGAGTATCGTACAGGCCATTCAAGCTCAAATTGCTGCTCGCCATCGAGGACTATTACCTCAAGACATACGCTGAAACTGCGGTGGTATAGAACGAGCGTGATGGCGCAAAGTTTAAGGTACGATTGCACAATCACCGCAGACGGCGCCATGTTCCGCGAGCGCGAAAATCCATACAGAATTAATACAAAAAAGTTGAAATCAGTCACAAAACTACCATATATAGTCAATTTATAGCCAAAAATTCAGTTTCTCACGCAGGGGAAGCTACGCTGAGGGGAAAATGTGGTGCCAAAACGCGTGCGATTCAAAATCTTTAAACACTTTTTTTACCAACTATAGCTAACGTTCAACGATTAATGTTTAACTCCTTCCTTCCTCAATGACTCGCCGATGTTGATGATGTCCTCAACGTTCCCTACCATGTCTGGCTACGGAGGAAAACGTCAAGCAATGGCTTTACCAGCGAGTCATAGTCGAGCGACGGTACAGCTCGTTGACCCAGTTCGTGACAAAGCGGGATATGCTCAATTGAGGACGAGTTGGCGGCATTGCAGTTTGGAGGGAATGCCTTGGGCTTTATAGCAGCGATGGCTTGGACAAGCTGGATGAAGCTAAGAAAAGCATGGTATGAGCGGATGTCTATCTCAACGTCGGCCTGGTTCTCTGGCTCGTTCTCGGCGTGATGATCCCCACTCAGACGACGCACCAACCCTCCACTGCCTGTAGCACCGCTCATTTTCTCCCTGCGATGCACCCACCACTTTCTACCAATGTCGGTGCCTCATAGGTCCCAGGGGCTGGAGCGTATGTTCAGTGGTCGTATCACCGGTGTGCATACTAGTCTATAGTCTAGTCTCACATGTTCCATGCTTGCGTTCGATGAATCCGAGGCCTACATGGCAAGCCAGGAATCGAGAACAAGAGGCCTCAAATACTGGAGAATCCCTCTGCACCAGTACAACAATGGAAGGGCCCAGCATTTACACGCCTTGCGCTTCGGTCGCCAGCCTCGGTGCGTCTCTTTTCCGTCATCTATATTCACAGCTGAGTAGATGTGTACCTACACACATGAAGGTACGATCTGCCCGGTGAACAATCCTAGCTCTTTCCCTGCTCACGTTATGCGATCCCTCGTCGCTCTGAGACCTCTGCCGCTTGCCGGCCGTTTGCCAACCATTCGCCGGTTGTTCACCGAGCTCCCAACCTACAAAACATACCGTCTAGTCTCCCGGTCTATGCATACGCACTATGCTCAAGAAAATGTGTCATTCTTTGCGTCCCAGAGAACAGAGAAGGTTTCTCGTTGAAGACCAAGATGCTCAACGGGGGGTGGCCTCCGAGGTGAGCCAGCTTGGCTTTGCCTGTGGTGTTTCCGCTGATGCCTATCAGAACGCAGCATATACTAGTGATTCGTTGGCAGGTTTGCTGAACTGTCAGACAATATTCCTCGTAGCTCGAATGTATGAGGGCTTTGCTAATTTCGTAGACTCGGACTGTGATGTCTGCCAAAAGTGTCAGCCAGTCCAGCCGCAACATTCAGCAACTACACGTTATGAATGTGTGACAGTCCCAGCGAACGTTAAAGCTTTGTGGACAGGAGCGCATTTGCTCAAAACCTTTGGTAGATGGACCGCGAGCTGCATTGGAGTTGGCCTGAAGTTATTGGCCGATCTCGTGGGTGACCATGGTGCCGAGACACTACGTTAGTTCCCCAACTGGCTGCCTATCTTACTGACACTTACATGCCTTCAACCTGAGATACTAGACCCTCTACTTCACATTGTCTGCATTCCAGGGCCGGTACTCTGTCACGGTTGTCAGCCTAGGGCTAGCGACCTCCCCAATCAAAACCGTTGCGGAGTGCTGATCTTCTCGACCAGCGTGCAGAATAATTTAGAACGGATGCAGCAGTGCTAGTACCGTTGGCGAGCGACAGACGCTGTGCAGGTCCGCAACTGGAAGAGGTGCGCGCGAGGAGAGGTGGCAGAAATACCGCAATAGCAACTTATGGGCCGTGTCGGGGAATAGGAAGCTACATAACTATACACCCCGCCGTCGTCTTCTCGGTCGTCCTTAACCACTGGTCTCGTCTGATCCATATGTGTTCTCTGCGCTGCCAGCTGTATGTCACGACATCCCCCCAGTGAAAATTGTCCCTCTCAGCTTCGACCAGATCTTGGCCTAGAAGCTCCAGAACCTAGAAGCGAGCCCTGAGGGGGTACGCCTCGGCGATTACGTTGCGATGGTCGTGGGTTGCTCAGACTGGTGAGTGACAACTGATACGCCTTGGTACCTTCTGTCGTCCAATGAGGCCTCTGCTGACGTCCTTGTGCTATAGCTCCGATACACAACCCGCGAGGTATGTGGCTCGATAGGGCAATGCTGGCTCGGCCTGCGCAACTATGCACGCTACTCGAGTCGAAAGTTGAGAATCTCAGACCGAGACGAAGACAGGGTCTGGAAGGGATAGAACGTGAAGTAGGAGACGGGGTATCTGGCGTGGGAGCAGTACGATTCAGTGAAGATTTGGGTCGGCGCGAAGATCGACACATTAAGGCTCGAATGTGTGAAGGGTGGGTGAGAGAAGGGGGAAGGGGGTAGCAGGAGTAGCGGGCTTGACAAACACACATCAGTAGCTATTCGCTGTTGCACTGCACTAGCCTGTTCAGAGATCTGTTTGAAGGACAAATGCTGTGCTATTGCAGTGAATTCTGCACAGAACTGCTTCGCAGTGGCATCGAGACCCTCAGTATTTGGCAGGAATGGGGACTTTCCGGTCATGCCGCCGATGAATGTACCTGGACTTGTCTCCTGCAATGTCCACGCGCGGTTGAGCCAGTGCCTTGGACTACTGATGTCACCGATCTGAAACGGCCTTCCCAGGCCATCAAAGTATGTCGCGATGTTCACCCACGACCTATAGATGTAGCCAATGGTAGGCACACCCGTCATCCACTCCTCTATCCTTATGTCCTTCTCCGGCCTCGTCTCGTCTTCCTGCCTGAGACATACCACGTCCAACCATACGTACTCTGCGCCAAGGTTCAACAGCTCAACGCGGATGCGGTCTAGGGTAGTATCCTTCGGGAGCGGTACATGCCGATCGAACCCATTGATTGGTGTAAGCACGCAGTCTCTCGATCCTTCGGCCATCCAGCTATGAGAGCTAGGGTAAACAAAGGACCGCCAGTGAAGTGTATGACGAAGGGCCCATATTGGGAGGACACGATTGCTGAACGTGTCCCACACGCGGGAGAGAATCATCGTTGAATAAGCACAATACAAGATATACCACAATCGTGATGGATACAAACTCGCATAACGACACCTTCCATATCCTCCGCCGGACTGAGGGCAACAAGGCGCAGTCGCTGGCATAGGTTCCAAAGGCGAATCGGCTACGGCTTTCAGCTTCGGGCTCAGTGTTGGACAGCTCTACCAACCGTGATGGATCTGAAACCAAGGGCAGCTCCATCGCAGCTTCAGGACCAGGGCGCACTTTCACAGTGTACGACTCTGAACACAAGTGATGCTCTACTCCGACTCCGAATTCCTCGTTAAATACTGTCGCTGAATGAGTGTCGGCACCTGACTGGCCTTCCATTCTGCGCTCGGTATGGGACGATACTCTCGCTGTACGAGGCGATGAACGCACCAGCGTTTTCCGTTCCGATCCTGCATTGGACGTTGATGCTTCTGAGTTCTCGGAACACAGCGGGCCCTCCGCCTCGCGTTCGAAATCGGAGAATATTCTCGTTGAAGCAAGACCTGAATCCACGAGTGTTTGTGGTTCGGGGTCTCCGTTTGATGGCGAGAGCGTCGTCCGAAACTTTAAACAGGAAGGACGAAGGCAGCAGAACCGGGTGTAACGATCAGTGAGCAGCCCAAGAATCACAGGGCAATGTGCTCATCACTCACGAGTCCATTCAGCGAGGTCTGGAACTGAGTGTTAGGAGATTCGGTTGTGCTGGCGTCGGTCGTGTTCCAAAGCTCATTTAGTTCTGTATGGTGTTGAGCAGGCAGTTCGCCGTGCATGTGCCTGCACGCAACGGCGTGCCGCGAGCCTGGGGAAGAAGCGCCCTTTTAGCGCTGATGGACTCGGAGATCGGCCTATACGAAACACGCACATTCCGGTAGACCGAGTATAGCTGGTGGCGGCCGCGACTGTGGACCATAAAAGCACTAAGCGATATGGCCATCGAGGTTTGGGGATAAAATGGCAGGACGACGTACCTACGACAAGGCATTATTGCTCGCGCTCATGCGCATTCAATCGATATTGCTTTCACCGTTCGGCCCGAAGCTCCTGCCAGTGACATGTCTTGTTTGTCCTTGTTTGAAACGAAAGGCGGTCTTCTTCCTAATTAATCACACTCTGAGAATCGGGGCCAAGGGGTCTGGAGGAGATCATAGAGGGAACGCCACTAAACGCCGAAGAGTATACAGTACCACGAGCATGTCAAGCGTGGGTGATACGCCTAAGCGCCCGAGTGCCTGTAACATGCGGCGGGTCTCGCTGATCGCAAGGAGGAACCTTGCGAGTGGTTAACTGGGCATCCCATCCGGACGGATCGGAAAAGCCTGGTGTGGGAAGGCACATTTATTGCCAGGTCCTGAGCTCCCGGACAGGTCGGCGTGTAAGTTTGATGGCAATGTGAGATTCAGAGTGTGCGACAAAGGGACTGGTGAGTCGGTGATGTAATGAGTGCAGAAGGTGGCGGTACAGCGAGACTCGCGGGTGAGCAGAAAGCCAAGGCCCTTACCGGTATAGAGGGAGAATATGTGGGGGAAGCACGCCGTGAGTTCAAGGAACCGATGTTGGACAGACAGAGCGGTAGCCCGCACACCAGAGTGCGACTCCTTGGACAGCAGAGGACGACGCTCGTCCAGCAGGAGACCGTCGAGATGCCGTTATTCTCGTGAAGCTGAAACCCTGGCAGGTACTTATGGGCACATAGGAGACATGATAGCAGAATCCGGACGACGTACCGTGTGGCTGATAGTCCTAAAGTTCGCCTTCATGGAGAGACCGCCACGATGGTGCGAATAAAGAGCCTATGACTGAATTGTGAGTTAATATAGACACCGGCGAAGTGATTGTCTGGATACGTACTGTGGATATACTGTACAATGGATGACGCGGCCCCTAGAACTAGCGTGAGCAGATATCAACGCCTGCGGAAAGTCGCAGGCAGTGATGCGGGCGGTAGAGTCTTGATGGATAACGCACAGCGTCGTCTAAGTAGCGATCGTGCATGTTGAACAGCAGCAGAGGAACCTGGCTGACATCCAGACAAAGTAGTCATCAAAGAATTATACAGCAAGAAGGGGAAGAGCTGAGCATGTCGCAGATGTATGCGCACACATGACGACGAGGCATGAAGTTTTCCTTTGAGACGAAGATGTGGTCCAACGACTACCGCACTCATCCAGGTCGCACAGACAGAAAAGAGAAAAGCGCCGGCGACGCGTCGACCCCCATGCATCGGAGTTCGGACCGTGCCGTGCTTGGCGGTTTTCCACCCTAAGTCTTCTAACTCTCAACAACGATGCTTTTTTGCTGTCAGACGTTCTGCTCGACATCTCGTTAGTTCCTGTTGATCCACAGCCATTAGCAGATCTCGCACGGAAGAGGCCCAAACGACCTTTGGACTACAACCTCCGCATGACCAGGATGCATGCAATATTTAAGCCCACCCCTCTTTTTCTGCTGCCAACTAATAGAGGGCCGCATCAGCGTCCGGCGCATCATACTGGTTCTGCGTGCGCGAGCCGAGCCTGCGCGGATAGGTCCCCGAAAACTAGGTATGTTTATCATGTTGCAAGTTGCATCGCGTCTCGAATTTCTCATACTTATTGCTGCGTAGCTTGTAAGCGTGCACGAGCCGACGCTTCTGACAGGCGGGTCGCAAATCCATGCAACACACGGGAAGCTGAGCGGCGAGCGCACGATAGGGCCCAAAGACGAGAGGATAGTTCAGGACCAGCCGAACGATTCGAGGTGTTCAGGGTTCAGTATCTACACTCGGTGCGCTTCAGGTGCTCGAGGCCTTCAGCGTGTTATACTTAATATGTCTCTCCCCATCAGTTGTGTCCAGACTCGCCCACAGTAGATCCGCACTGCAGACATAATACATCGATTTCGTCCTCTCGCCGACTACCTGCCCCCGCCTCACCTCCTATTTATCCGCTTGATCTAAGCAATATCTGGGACGTCTTGTACACTACGATTTCGGTGGGGATTCGCGCAATCTGTCATGTCCACCGTTTCAACCGCGTCCAAGTATGAGGCCCCACCACCAAGCGTATCCCTGCCCTTTTGCGACCGATAGCAAAAGCGGATCGAGAGAATCGATTGTAACTTGCTCGTCCACTGAAGATGCTCTGTGTCTTGCTTGTCTTCGTCGCGACGTGCTACCCTGCCAAGGTGGATCACCATCCGGCAGTACATCACTATGCAGTGCACGCAGAGACTAAAAAAAAAACATGCCAGGAGTTATTCGCCGTTGCACTGTACTAGCCTGCTCAGGGGATCTGTTTGAAGAACAAATGTCGATGACTTCCGCAAACTAACACTATAATACAAGGATACTATCGCATTATGACTCATACACACAGCACTGATAGCCGTGACTCGTACAGTGCGCAGGTTCTGATGCGAAAGACAGACGGCATGCAGCGAACAAGAGAGTAAAATCGGTTGCTAGGACTGCTGCAGAGGACGTACCCGAGCCCTGATCATTTCGAAGGGAGATTCTGGCTAGCCCATACAAGAAGAGTCATGAAATCGGCAGGATTCGCGGCATTGGCAGGGAGGGTCTGGTTGTCAGCTCTGATCCAGACGACCGTTGCGATCACCTGAGCAGCAAATGTTAGAAGTATATACAAAGTATCGCAGGAACGCACCTCTGCATCCTCGTTTCCGGTCTCCGAGCCTTCGGCAGCGATCATTGTTGCGCACATCCTGGTCACGGCGGCCTTGTCCGCTATGTTGACGGCAAGATGGGCCGCATGAATCTGATGAACGAGGAAGTTGCTACCAGTTGTCGCGAAGTGAGTGTCGACCATGAACTGTGCGATGCTGAGCATATCGGCATGCAGGAGAGAGGAGCCCGAGGCATCTGAACTACCGCCGTAGAACCAGCGAGACAGGGCAAGGTCCCCGACCACACTACCAATTATGCCTCCTGCCAGTCCACCGAGAATAGCACCGATAGGGCCAGCGAGAGCTCCTACTCCTGTTCCGATCGTTCCACCAATGATGGACGCAGACCACGTTCCGGCCTGAACGAATGCCTCTTTCTTCCAATCCTCCGCAGTGACCACCTGGTACATAGAGATCGCGACGCCAACCACCATGACGGCCTTGCCGACGCGACCGAGGTTCTTCATAATTCCTGTGATCCTGCGATTGGCGCGACCAGATGCGTCGATAGCAGCACCGACGACTTGTCGACCCTCCTCTGCAGTAAGCTCGGCAAATGGTTTGTTGTACTTCCGTACGGCGTAACGGTCGAGTATCTGCATTACGCTTAAACCATGCGGCTTGATAGACTCCGCAACCAGCAGTCCAAGAGGGGATGACCTCGTACGACAGTCTCTGAGCCACGAATTACGCATGCTGACAGCTTCTCCGACAGCATTCTCTAGAGATAAAGCACCTGACTCCCATCTGGCCCGAATATCCGCGGCGCCGGTCGCAACCGCAGATGCATATTGCGTCCGGACTGTAGCGTCCATGGTGAACCACCGTCCCCAGATTATAGCGGTGGATTGCATGAGGAAGAGGGCGATGTGAAGCTTCGACCAGCCATCTGCGCTATCTGCCACCTGAGCGCTAGCAAGCGTGGCTCCTTCAGCGGCGAGACTCTGTGAAGCCTCAGCATCGCCCAGGCTGCTGATCTTGACGTACAGACCGTACAGAGAGAACGAACTGGACGTGTGCTCGGATGGCGTGTCAGCCAGAGATGTCTTCATCCAGCCATCGGTGTTGAATGCGACAATGTCCGAGTCCTTGTTTGCAGCGTCGATGAGTTCCCGAACCTGCTTCCCTGTCAGCTGCGTTTTGTCGTTCCCGGGGGAGTCGATCCCAGGAAGGAACGCCCAACCCGGCCAGGCAATACGGGCATACAGGCCCTGCGTCGGTTGCGTGAACTGGGAGGCGGACGACGGTGGATAGGTGATCAAAGACTTGATCCAACCATCGGTATTGAACCCTGCGGCGTTGCTGTAAGAATTGCTCGTTCGAATAAGGGCGGGGATATCGTTGGCCAGGCTCTGCACCTGCACGATATTATTTCCGGGCGAATCTGCCTGGGGAAAGAAGGCGTAGTCGCTGAATTCGAGGCGGGTGTACAGGCCATTGATCGGGAAGTCGGTCCACTTCTTCTGACTCGTGACCTGGGATTTCACCCATCCGCTCGTGTTGAATCCTGCAACCTTGTCACGATTGTCGTCGCTTGGACCATTGATGATCTCATTCATCACCACAGGCGCGTTAGTGCCCAGTGGATAATCATACATATCGTTTCCCGGTGCATCTACACCTGATGGATATGTCGACAGCAGATCAGATCACAATCGAGCGAAAGCAAACACGGAATTTACACACCTTGGGTAAAGTTCCATCCTATGAACTGCACACGGACGTACAGCTTCATGCCTTTCGAGCTAGTCCAGAGGTCCGTACGTCGCGGATCACATGTCTTCATCCAACCGCTCGAGTTGAAAGCGGTAATGAGAGACCCGGTCTTCTGCAGCGCAATATCCTTGAGTTTGGATGAGTTATTTGCCGCGTCCGGATAATGAGCGATGTCGTAGCCAGGTATGTCAACGTCCTGAAGGACGATGAACGAATCGTCCGTTGAACTGGACGGCATGGGCGCGGTCCTCCAAAGGAGGTACAGATGGTCTCCATCTCGACCCTTGTTGATGTCGGAAGTCATCCCAGAATACGGAGAAGGAGCGCTGGAAACCGCAGATGAAGACCTCAAGAGTGCTAGATCAATGATCTTCGCTACTACAGAGGAATCCTTGACCGGTATCAAGTAACGATATGCTCCTCCAGCGCCCTTCGCTAGATCTTTGTGTCCCGACATTTCGCTGTCTTGAATGACAACATTAAAGCTCGTGCACGCATCAGCGGAGTAATTGCTGTACAACGGGGTGATCCAAACGTAACTACGATCATCGCGTTGAGTCTTAAGATATCGGTTTGTCAAATCAGGGCTTACCTGCCGCCAAAACCCTTGTTGATATCGTCTCCGGCTCCATGAATCTCGTGAACCGCGTTCCTTACTTCCTGTGATGCTTGAGAACCATATGACACCTGTTGCCTATTCAGTTCTGGGTAGATAGTGATGCGTATGACTTACGTCGATCCCCGAAACCCACTGGACCGCAGACCCAACGGAGTCCGACTGCCATAGAATGTACAAGAAATCGCCCTTTCGACCGCGGTTGATGTCGGTCGATATGCCTTGACAACCAGCTGGAGGGGTGCTCATGGCGTGGCGACTACGCAGAAGGCGAGTTCCCGTTATCTTGTTTGGATTCGCGACATCGCCGAGGGGAAGGACGTAACGGTAGTCCCCTCCTGATCCCTTTGCTAGGTCTTGTAAGTTGCTGTCGGCATCGCTCTGCACCACAATCTCGAAGCTGGTGCATGCGTCCGCGAGGTTATTCGTCATAGTATTCTCTAGCCAAACGTATCTAAGGCAAAAGCAGCACTCTTTTAGTATGAGGTAACAAGAAGCACGTATTGGACGTACGAGCCACCGAAGCCCTTGTTGATATCGTCGCCATTTTCGCCAACGGTGCTGACAGCAAGACTTGGCTCCTGAGAAAGCATGGAGCCGTACTTCACCTGGGCTCATTTTCGTCAGCGCTTTCCGAAATCGTCTTTACGACATAGTCATGCGCAACAGGATATACATACCGTCATGCCTGAGACGAACAGCCTTTCAATGGTAAGGATAGTTTCTGCCCAGATCACATAGACATAATCACCGCCGCGGTCCTTATTCAAATTGGCGGTTATGTCGCTGTATCCGCTTGGAGGGGTATCAACAGCTGAATCTGACCTCAACAGGCGGATGACCGTGATCCTGTGATCGTTGGTAGCATCGCGAAGGGGCAAGAGGTAGCGATAGGCGCCTCCAGCTCCTTTCGCAAGATCGCTTTGACCGCTGTCCTCATCATTCTGGACCACTGCAAGAAAACCATTACAAGCATTGGCAAGATTGGAGGTGTAGATTGCCGAGATCCAGACGAAGCTGCGAGTAAGGGATACACTAAATATTAGACTTCCTATGACATTATGAACAGAGGCATACCTGCCGCCAAATCCCTTATTGATGTCATCCCCGCCACCGCTAATTTCCGTCACAGATGTGGTACTTTGTTGAGATGGTTTTGAGCCATACGTTACCTGAAAAGTTGCTTAGGTATCAACGAACTACGAAAAAAAAGACTTAAACTCACGTGAATTCCCGATACAAGATAATTGTCACATTGTGCCTGCTCCGTCTTCCAAACTATGTATAGATAACCCTTCTCTCTACCTTTATTGATATCGATGCTCATCCCATCGTAACCCGAAGGAGGCCCGCTGACTTTTGAACCTGACCTCAGAAGCCGAGCTGCAGTGATCTTGGCATATATGCCCTTGTCGAGCATATTGAGCACGTAACGATACTGCCCACCGGCACCCTTGGCCAGATCCTGCAACGCATCATCGGAGTCATCCTGAATGACGACACGGAAGGCGGTGCGTGCGTTGTCCGGGCTGTCTGTGTAATTGTTGACCAGCCAAACGAATCTAATGGCTCCTCAGTATCAGATCCTGTCTGCCATACAATTTACGACTTACGAGCCGCCAAAACCTTTGTTGATGTCATCGCCGCCGCCATAGATATCGGTCAAAGCACCACGTGGTTCCTGAGAAAGCATTTCACCATAGACCACCTGTTTAGCCCCCGTTTGTATGCATCAGCGAAGATGATCTCCAATACGAGTGTTTATACAAACCGTGAGCCCAGAATTGTAGACCTGAGTAAACGACACAGTTTCAGTCTTCCAAATGAGGTATAGGAAATCGCCCCCGCGGTCCTTGTTGATATCGCCAGTAATGCCGGAATAGCCGGACGGAGGAGAGCTGACAGCTGATGATGAGCGCAATAGACCAAGCGATGTGATCTTGTCTTCGTTCTTCATATCGGACAGTGGGAGCAAATAGCGGTAGGCACCGCCCGCGTCCTTCGCAAGATCGTTGTGAGCGGAGTCTTCCGAATCTTGGATGACGAGTCTGAAGCTGTTGCATGCGTCCGCGGCACGGGTAGTGTAGACCGGTTCCAGATATACATACCTTCACGGTCGATATGTCAGTCAGTATACACGTTGTGACGTATTATATACTCGTACTTTCCACCCTGGCCCTTATTGATATCGTCTCCTTGATTGTTGATGTCGTGGATGGCGTCAGTAGGCTCGCTGTCGTAGACGACCTGTAGTGATCAAATTGTGAGCAATAATCGACGATGATAGCAGTTTTAATAATAATACCTTGATGTCCGAGACATACTGTTTAGTCATGGCAGATGAGGAGGAATTAGCTGACTATGCGATTCACGAGGATCTCTTGAGGCTGGAGGGGAAGCAAAACTCAAGGAGACTTGTGTATTTAACCGTGAGGACTGAACGTTTGGCGTCATCGCCAGGTTGTCTTTGCTTCCATTCTTGAACTGCAAATGGATGAATAGGGAACATAGCACGCCACACACATGCTATTCCATGCATTGCGTGAATGCACGTTGGGTCCCCAAAGAACACATCGAAGCAAGTGGTTGCCATATTGCCGTGTCGCGTTCGAGGAAACCTTGAGGTTATTGTAACACCGCACCAGTTTGTCGCCGTCGTTCGGACTCCGGCAGGCATTTGACCGCGCTGAGTACCAATCTGTAGTGACGCGTTCAGTATGAACTCGACAGAGAACACCATGCGCACGAACATTATACAGCTTCAGCCATCAATAGTATGATTCAAGGATGTGTACCGTCAAGAAGGCTCTCTCTGCCATTGAATCCTTGGATCGCTGTGAAGTTGGCTTTCAGGTTAAGCGCCGTCAGCGCGAGCTTGCGATCAAGCACCAGTCGGAGTCCGAAAGGCGACGACAAACCGGTGCGCGGCTATTACTGCCAACCTCAAGTTGTTGGAACAGGAATAGTGATCTAGGAACGAACCCTTGAAGTTAAAGCTGCGTCACCACTCAGGCGGTACTCACTGCATGATCATACATAGGCACCGTGCCCCAAACGTTACGTCTAGAAGGTGGCAATGTTCGTTGTGGGCATATGGGGCAAAGGTCAGGTGCGATACGACGATATGCATCGAAGACGTTTAAGGCACACTGAAAGTTAATCCGTATCCGCAGTCGCAGCGCACGTTCATTCGAGACGATCTCTTGAGGACCCTTGGCACCAGATAAGGTCTCGACTCCAGGAGAGCCGTGAGATCGATGCAGACATCTGAGACGACCAGCCTGCAAAGGATACCAGGCATCAGTATTCGTCTCAGGTCTGTGAGAAGCACCAACCTGAAGGGATAGGTGTTGGTCCCAGGCGAGCAAGAAAGTATGATCGCAGCAATGCATACTGGAATAGGCTGCATTTCTAGATGATTTCCGTGCACAGGTATGCACCGTCGCTTGGGTTGTAGGACTTGTACTAGACGTACATTTTGTTGTGTATATTCGTCACACACCCATGGTCCACTTGGCCAGTGCTGTCCACAACTCGAAACCTATTCACTCGTATCGATTGCTGGCGGCACTGACGCCTCCTGAATTTCCACGATACCAAGCCGATTGATAGGGAAGGAACTCACCGGCATCTGCCTAAGCACAAGAAGAGGGGTGCACAAATTGACAAGAAGAAATATTCTCGAGATCGATACTTGAGGGATTCATGTCCCTCTTGGCCGCTTCCCGTAGATGCAGGATCATACGCGCACTGAGCGAGGAACGCATGACACGTTGTACCCTAAAGATGTTCTTAAGATCAGTACTACCATCAACACTCGTTATGCGACCTACGCTTCTAGTGAATGATTGAGCTGAGCCTAGCGAAACAAATTACTCTGTCCGCATTGAGATCAAGACTCATCCCGTCCGAGTC
This sequence comes from Phlebia brevispora, assembly GCA_027627325.1. NCBI lineage: Eukaryota > Fungi > Basidiomycota > Agaricomycetes > Polyporales > Meruliaceae > Phlebicolorata > Phlebicolorata brevispora. The sequence goes on from JANHOG010000123.1 coordinate 21,050, forward strand.
ATAACCGGAAGGAGACGTGAAAGAAGATTGCAGCGCCTCTGCATTTTCGCTCTTTATAGGCAAACCCGGACCCGGCTACCGCCAGGCCCCCGAAGACTTCATAGCGAGCGCGGTGCGCTAACGAGCTATGAATGAGTGTGTGTGGGGGAAGGAGGCGGTGAGAGGAGATGAGAGCGCGAAGCGGGTTGAGAGGGTTTGCGTAGAGCAGCAAGTTGCAGGGCGGCACGGACAGCGGGGTTTTCGCGGACGTAGTCCTTCCAAGTGGTGGACGACCAACGGCCCAATGCTTGGATCACATCCTCGGAGAGGCCAAGGCTCGCATAGAAAGTAGCGCCGCCCGCACGAGCGGAATGGCCGCCGTATTCCTTTCCGAGGAGGGAGTGGAAACGACGTTCAAACCAAGAGCGGTTCGGGTGAGTGCCGTCAGCTCGGAGAAACAGGGCGGCACGAGCACCATGGATACGATCACGGCGGGCGACGTAGAGCTGAAGAAGAGCCACAGGATTGGCAACATCTTGGGAGGTGTGAGTGATAAGAGTGCCGTGGTAAAAGGGGTCATTTTTGTGATACGGAAGGACGTAGGAGGCGCGGTTGTGAGAGAAGGTAAGCGAAGCGCGTTTGATAATCTTGCGCCAGTCCCAAAGTGAATGATCATTGCTGCAGACGAGTTCCCCGATACGGTGGCAAGCGTAGACGGCGCATGCAAGAATAGTAACAAACAGCAGGTCATCATATGCGGAAGACGTGAGTGCGAGATCGTGAAAGGCAGCAAGGTGGCGCAAACGAAGAGGCAGTTTGCGCTTGATGGGATCTGCACGAACTTTGCGAGAACCGCGAATAGTGGCCTGGACGAAAGCAGAGCGCCGGCTAGCTTCGAAGAAGGGGAAGAAGTCAGTAAGAAAATGGCGAGCACCGGTTAAGTATTTGGGACCGGAGGCAATAAAACGAGAGGTGTAAGCGATGTAACGGGCGAGCGTGCGAGGTGTTGGGGTGAGTGGGAGGTGATGCTGTAAACAAAAGCAAACGTAGTCACGGGCACCGGTGAGGTAGCCTTTTTGGGTAGAACGTTCAATAGCGCGGCCTTGAAGAAAGGCAACGCGCTCGTCGAGATCATGCAAAGAGGCAGGGGGAGCATGCGCGCGGCGTGTATCGGTTAGGCGGCCGCGAAGTAGACCTAAAAGCAATTGCGCCATCGTGATGGCAGTAGTTCACGAGGTGGTTCGAAAGAGCTAATGTGATCGTAGGGATTTGCAGCGCGATATTCGTCAAATAAAAGGCGTGAGAGAGGATCGGCGCGAGCGTTTTGTGCACCAGGAATGTGATGCACACGAGGATCGATACCAGAGGTGCAAATAATGGTCGCGGCAGCTAAAAGGGGAGCGTTATGGAGGCTGTCGGTCACGTGGAGGGAGTAAAATGCCTGTACGGTGTCGAGACTATCGGAGTAGACAAGAATACGTTTGGGAGGTGAGGTGAGAGAAGTAAGATGTGCGAGCGCGGAGATGACGGCAAGTTCTTCGAGGAAGAAGATATCGGGTTGTGGAGTGCTGTCGGTGGGAGGCCGAAGGGCGTATGAAAATGCGGAGCGATTGTACACGAAGCCAAGACCAGCAGGGGAAGCGTCACAAAAGACAGTTAGCTCAGCTTCGTGGTCAACCCAGCGACCATCAGTGGCAAAAGAGACGCCAACAGCATGAGGAAGAAGTTCCTTGAACCAAGTAAGAGCTGCGACAACCTCACGATTGAGGAAGAGAGGAGCGCATTGACGGGTCTTACCGGCCATTTTACGGTACACTTCAGTGAGGGCAGGACGGCCCCATGGAAAGACGTTAAGGATCCAATTGAGGTGACCAGCGAGGCGTTGCCACTCACGAAGGACCGGCTTGCGATGCGGGGTTGAAAGGAACGTGTTGATGGCAGCGACAGCCTCGGTGATGGCCGCAGGGGTGACAGTGATAGAACCGAGGTTGATGTCAACCCAAAAGCCAATAATCTTGAGCGGAGAACCAGATTCCTGCTTCACATCTTTGTAGGGACAACAGATATAGTTCCAGAAGAGAAGCAGGTGAACCTGACGTAAAGGACGAAGAGTGCCATGGAAAATTACAGCGTGATCTTCACGGTCCCAGCCCCAAAAATCATCCATATAAACATGAACATCTGGAATATGAAGAATGACAGCGGTGATCCATGCGATAAGGCCGGAAACGGCGCACCAGCAACGTGGAGAGAGCCGGTTGCCAAAAACAAGGCGGCGAACAATATGCATGTGCCCATCAACAACCACCACCTGACGAAGCTGCCAAAGAGGATGTGCGGGAAGATTAAGGAAGGCAGAGGAGACGTCAGACTTCCAGAGAGTGAAGGTGGTGGTAGGTTCAGCACGACGCAGATCATGCATGACCTGACCAAAATCCTGCATATTGTCATAGCGGACGTGCGCCTTGTCACGAGGGATGCCATCGTTCAAGCCGGAGGCTGTGTGATCGGTGACAATGCGAGCCTTACCGTGCTGCCAAACAACAAACATGGGTGAGATTTTCATGTACGGAAGGAGTAAGGGTATAGGAAGCGACCAACGTCCGAGTTGAATCGCTTCGTCGCGGTACGTGCGGAGAGCATTCAGATCAGGTTCGTCCATGGAGTAATTTGAAACGTCATCGTGCAGCTCTGCCTTCCACTCGCTTTCATCACAAGGCCAAAAGCCGTTGCGCAGACTCCAAATGACCGATTCGACAAAAGGGCGGTTCGGATGTGTTGCAAGAAGAGACTCGAAACGGTCAACATTGAATGGAGTGTCGACTTGAATAGCATCAGCGTAAAATTTGAGACTAGCTTGTACATCAGGATCGGTAAGAAGAGCAGGCGGCGGCATTGGTAAAGGTTCTGCGACCTCAGTATCGAGCGCAGCGGGAGAAAGATGACGAGTTGTAGAGGAGGAGGAGTCGCGCCAGGCAAAGCCGCGGCGAAAACGCGGAAGGTCGGATGGGTAAGGCGCAGTGCGAACAGTACTTGGCAAAGACCTAGTTTGCGTTGCCCTTACCGCTTGCTCGTTTGCTATATTGAGCTCGAGTTCCGCGTCGACGCTTGAGTGCGGAGAGACAGTCGGGGTTGTCGGAGGCTCGATGAGAATCGAGACACTTGCAGCACAAACCATGTTTCCGTCCATTAACGCAAGGATCGTCGCACCGACCCATGTTCCAATTTTGACAAGGAACCGAAGACTTCTTCGAGTAAGAGAAGGTCGCGGTGTCGGACGGGCGCTTGGTACCGCGTGAGGACGTCGCAGACTGCGACGGAAAACGCGCCGAGGCAAGAATCTGCGAAAGAACAGGAATGTGTATGCGCTCAGGGGAGTCGAGGCGGAAAGGATGTTGGCTATACTGATGCCGGACGTGAGCATCTGTGCGGATTGCGATTCCAGCGTCATTAGGTGCAGCGCGGAAGAGCTCTTGAATAGTGGAGAGGTAGACCAGGAGCTCAGAAGAGCGGTGCGGATAGACAGAAATGACCGCACGGAACCACGCATCAAAGACGCGTAGCCATTCCGCCTCAGACGTGACTGGTTTGCGAGCGTTGAACGAGTCCTTCTTGACGATGCCAAAGCCGGCGATAAAGTCTTTGACGTCATCGCCGTGATCATACGCAGGATCGAGTGCCGCGTGCACTTTATCGAATTCGACATACCTGTCGAGGACAACATCCTTCCATATGGCACGTGGAAGTGGCTGCTGTAGATCCTGGAGAACAAGGACGTCGACAACGGAGGAGACCTGCTTGTCACTGACAAAAGCACGGCGGATGTCGACTGTCTTCTGCACCAGTGGATCAAGAGCGACCTTGTTAAGGTCAGCGAGGTGAGGAGCCACTGCCAGAATGGACGCGGGAATAGACGGAGGATGATCTTCGACAAGACGATCGAGAGCGCCGAAGACGGAGGTGTCGAGCTCACGGTTGTCATCCAACAAGGCGCGAAGCTTGGCCTCGAAAAGTTTCTCAGCCAGTTTCTCCTCGTCAGATCGCTCTCGATGGACGTCTTCCTGTGTAAGAACTTCTTCGGCTTCGTCTTGACGCACCGATCGAGAGCCATGCGCTGCGCGCTCGATTTCGGTCCTTTGGGAGAGATCCTGTCTTTCTGCGCCTCCATTGTCGATGCGCAGTCGCTGTTCTGCCTCAGCGAGAACATCGCTGACTTCGCCTGGTGTTGCTTCAAGCTCCTCACATCGCTCGCGTAGCTCGTCGACACTGAGAGCACCAGTGGCACCCTGTTCGGCGAGCTCCTGAAGCGCTGTGCTCTTCGTCGTATGTCCTCCTCGGAACGCTGCGTGGAGGAAGATGAAGCGCTGGGAGGAACGAAGGCAATACTACGTGACGAAGAAGCTTGAGGCCGCTCAGGGGTCGGTGTACGCACAGGTCGAGACTTCGAAGCATTCTTTGCAGTCATTGATGAGATGTAGATGGGACTTTAAATGCGCGAAAATGAAAACGCCTGGAGGCTGCGTCGGGGACGCGGGAAGCCGTTAGACGTCTACGCACTCACAGGACAATGTGCGCTCACCTGCGTAGGGGACGGGAAGAGCTGAGCTCCACGCCGTGAGGCATCGCAGGTATATGTGAGCGGATGGCAGGCGGAGCCTGAATCAGAGCGCGATGAGCGAGGCTCATGAC
>JANHOG010000124.1:0-25572 GCA_027627325.1 Phlebia brevispora
CCAAAGCTCACAATCTGTTGCAGTACGTAGCCTCGTGCTTCGACTGGGACAGAGTACAGCGGCGCAGGCTGTGCGCGTCCAGGTCGCGTGTCTTCGTGTTCTTTCTCTTGAGCCTCGACGTGTAGGAGCACATGGCACGGCAGGCACGCGTGTTCTCAAGCTGCTACCAAGCATAGATGATCAAGCATTTCTTTTTCGTTACGCTTCCATCGTATTCTGACTGCATGTCGCCGCTCGGGCTTCACGTTCATCGTAAGTGCTCCTTAGCTTCTGATTTGACACGTGAACTAATCAGTCACTGTGATCCATGCTAGCGCACAAGCATGATGTCTCATCTCTCTGCAAGCATGAGAATATTCCTGAGGACTCTGGTCACAACAGCCGTCTTCTCATTCATCGCCACATACCATGCCATGGTCCGATCGATTGATGCGTACGGGCGGCATTGGCCGCAAACACGAGGTCTGCGCTCCGTGCCGGTGCACACGTCGAGTACCGTATGTACGCCCGTGTTTTGCGATGCCGGTTCTCCGGGGCTCTCGTTTACGCTGAAGGTACGCGACATTTCGATTGCACTATGCTTATCGTGCATCGTATGAGCTTATCTCGCTTCTTGGATACAGCGCTTCTCGCTCGAATCGCGACTTGTTAGCCAAATTCTGGTCAAGAATCGTAAGTCGATGTATCGATATAGGATGCTAAACGCTCTTTGCGCTGTCTGCATCGTCTGGGAACCATCGCGTGTGCCTGAGCGGGTTGACTAGTACACAGGTCTGTGCCGCACCGTCTTGCATGTATCTGTTCTCAGCGTCCGTAATTTTAACCTAGGTTATTGCAGACTGTCACATAGTCGAGATTGGTAGCTCTCCGCGAGAGGCCGCCAACGCGCATTGCGCCAGGATCTCAACAACGGTCCGATGCACCTTCCCTATCGATAATCTTGTTCAGGTACCCAACCGCTCGGGAGTCGGGTTGGACGACAGCATGATTAGGCCCTAGCATGCTTAGCTCCGTCGCGTATAACCATTTTGCCTCGAGGCCGACGTGCAACGGAGCCTATCCCGGCTGGCCATCCTGCATTTAGTCGGTCTGCACAGATACCGACATTATCACCTGTGCTGTTGGTCGTCCTTCTGGTGCGTTCTGGACGCAAGTGATTGGCTGGTTCAGCGCGGAGGACGGTATTTTCTGGGCGTAGGAGATAGTTGCATTTCCTTGTCACCGCCGGTGTGTTCGTGATTTCGTGCATGCGGTTTTGGCCCCGGACGGCGCAGCTCAGATGCACAAGGAAATGTTCGCTTCGAGGATGTTATCACATCGTGGTGGGCCAGATGAAGCGGTTATTGTACGGACAGGGACGTGCCTGCGGAAGACTCAGCGCGGGTTACGCTATTGGTGGCTACGCGGCGTCTTGTCGCGGTCTAGGTATGCAACCTGCGGGCACAAAAAGTCGTGACGCTTCCTCACTTCATTTCAAGTGCCCCAAATGAACCATTACACTGTAACCGAGGGTGTCGATATAGGCCATGCAACGGGTGACACGGAAGTTCCATATTAGTGGAACCGCTCTGAGTTAGAGAAGTGAGCTAACTTGCACGTTTCTTCGCCTCTTCTTTCGCTGTGACCCAAACTAAACCTTACAAAGTTGACAGGCACCACACCTTAAGATGGAAGTACTTCCTTCCAGCCAAATCACAGAAGTGTGTATTGAATATCATGTTGTCATTTCGCCAATCCCAGACCACGAAGTGTCGCACGAAGCATCAGCAAGTCCTGGTGATCAAGATTATAGCAGCTTATAGCCCCACATGCAACCTTGCAGCCGCATTGTCGCGAAGCTTGACACGTTTAGAACCTTACGTCCTTCACCGCCGAGTCCCAATCCGACCCATACGCGCACGCTAGAACTATACCTGGAGGTGCGGGCTCAATTTGTAGTATGTATCATTTCCCCGGATTCGTTCTGCGAGCTCTATTTTTGGCCGACGGATGGCGTGCGACTGTGCTATTTTTGAGCAGAGCACGAAGGGTCCACGTCTATGTGTGGCGGATCTACAAGTGGGTGAGTTGTATGTCTCGTTTACGTCTAAATCTACTGAAAACTCTCGCTGACGATCGCTTCTACATCCCAACGAACCCGGTGTGATTGAATACCATAGTGATGCCCTATATCCTACATTCCGCCGGTTTCGATTAGATGAAAACCTCGAATCATGGTACCGAATGACTGGCCACTACTCCAGAATAGTGTTAGGCCCCTCAAGATGCACTGCCCGGGCTATTCTTGTCTTCGGTCTACATCTCTTGTACACGACGCATCAAATCTATACGTGCGTGTACTCGGCTATTGTAGAGCACTCCCGAGCGACACGGAAAAGCAAGATCTAACGGAATCTGTCCTCCCTCGGGAGAAGTTGCCTTTGCAGGATCTTGCGCAATAGTCCAATACCGGTCAAAAAGCTTTCGATGCGCCCGAAGCCCGGGCTGGACCCAGCGCAAGAGCTGGCGGTTCACGACTGGATTGGTCGGCGGTGCATGGGCGGTGAATGCCAGTATCTGTCGACCTACTGCGTATTCTCGTATCTGTTGACAGGTCGCATGCTCTGAATATTGATGACAGGCCGTTCTGACATGATAGTCAATCGCAACTCACGTTACCCAGGATCGATTTGCATCTCATCATCCCGAACCCTGCTTCGTTTTCTCATTTCATTTGAAGTAGAAATAGCATCGGTCAACACATCGTACCAGATCTCGTGTTCCCGCTTCGCTCAGAGAAATCTCCTGAAGTATTTTTAACTCAAGTCACACACTGTCTATATCCACCAAGCCTGGGCTCTGTCATATCTACGTACGTTCTATCAACGGTAGCTCCGCGTAATTCGAACTCAGCTGGTCAGGTTTCCCCTCTAGCGGCAGGACGATGGCGTGTTGCCACCGAACCCTATCTCAGTCCGGATTCATGAAATCCCTGCTCCCCCAGACTTCATTCTGGTCACCAAGTGTCGCACTATCAGTTGGTTAGCGCCTTGCAGGGATGATGATGGCTCACCGTGACTGCCATCAGCTCCCCGCAGAGGAATGGACGATGGTCACGTTCTTGCAAGCCATACCTCATGGTTCTCGTGATTCGGTGCGTGCATGTGCTGCTTCGAAATATGCAAGCAGGAATGCTTCCATTCTGCTCAAGTGCTTCCCGACCCCTCAGCCCACTGCTATGCCATCGCTTTCCGCCCATTCGCTGTGTCGACAGAGATCCCGGACTTTCGATGTTGCGAGGCAGAAGCACTACAGGCAAAAGATGTCAGTGTACGATGCTCGGGGCTTCATGGGGCCCGGGTGACAGTCTCAATGTCGAATCACTCCTTCCTATATCCTCTCATACCGGAGCGTATGAACAATTTCTGGAGTCACAGAAGTGCCGCATGCTAATGTCCGACATTTTATCGGGAGCCCTGGACGTATACCGGAGCACACAGAACTAAGTATCGCGAGGTCGTCCTGCCATCGCAATCACTTTACTCAGTCTACCGCGCACTTCACAGGTGACATTGGATCGTACAAGGAACTCCAAGCTTGGCCTTCTTTAGGACACACTAAACGCACGTCTGACAGCTGAATGGTGATGGTCGAGGCATGTGCCTTACCTAGGCTGTACATGGGGGCCATTGCTACCGCATGACTACCCAGGATGAACTTATAAGGTACGAAGCATGACTAGGTCAATTGTTGTTCTACATTGACGGTGCCACAGGTACCTGACGCGGCCACAAGATAGCACCGATGAAGAGCACGGACGTTGACGTAATAATAGATGTAAAGTAACGGTTTAAAGCGTGAGGTTTGCTGCTGGTGAAAGGTTCGCCACACACGAGAAGGCGACTCACCATAACCATGTCTGCGCCTATCGACCCTGTACTCGCTGCCCTGGTGAAACAGAACGCCGAATGGGTGCAAGAGGTCAACTGTACCGACCCCGGCTTCTTTCCGCGCTCTGCAGAAGGACAAGATCCTAAAGTGAGTCTGCAATATCATATATCAAGTACGCATGAAAAATTAAGCAACTCTAGGTGCTCTGGATAGGGTGTGCAGACTCCAGAGTTCCCGAATCTGTTATCACCAAATCTATGCCAGGGGCAATCTTCACTCATCGAAATATCGCTAAGTGAGTGGAACGGTGTGGAAAGGACTGGATCACCATGCTAAACTCAGTGCATATTCCAGTCAAGTGTTTGCAAACGACCCAAATGCCGTCTCCGTCATTACTTACGCTTTACTCGAATTGGGTGTAGAACACATCATCGTCGCGGGACATAGTCACTGCGGTGGTGTCGCTGTCTGTCTCGACGAGCACCTTACGCAGGATCAGAAGGCGATATGTTTCGAATCCAGGGCGACTGCGACCTGGCCCCCACCCGCACCGATCGACGAATGGCTTACTCCTTTGAGGAAGCTCGCAGAGTCCTACCCACATCCTCCCACGTTGCAGGAGCTGGTTGAAGAGAATGTGAGGCAGCAGGTGAAGAAGGTTGTAGAGCTCCCTGTTGTGCAGTCCCAGTTGGGGAAACCGGGCGCGAAGTTGAAGGGTATCCATGGATGGTGGTATGAGCTCGAAACTGGTTACGTGCATGATCTCAACGTCAGTGTTTATGGAGCACGTACGCGCCCCGCCGAGTAGTAGTCATTTTAATCAGTCCGTGAGGTGACTTGTACCATATAACAGAAGAGTTACTTGTTTATGCACGTATACACTTGGCCATGACTTAGCATGGTCATGCATCTTTCATCCGAGTGTTGACCCTTGCGTACAAGTAAACAGGAAATTTCCCAGCATCTAATGCGTGTAAGTGAATTGTTCGTCAGATATTTGTCGAATTGCTAATACTGTCGCGAGTCTCCTCACTGTCGTGCATTCAAGTTGCAGTGCCGGCCTGACTTGACGCGTGTCGGCAACTCGGCATCGCGACGCGAAGGCGCTCGCTTGCTCGAGAAACGGTTCGCAGGTTCTCTCCTACCATCACAACAACAGTTCAAAGATATGGTGAGTATGAGCTTCGTCACAAAGACTGGACTTTCCAAAGCTGCCTAAGATTACAGTCAATACGTGGATACAGTATTGGTCGGCTGATCTTCAGCACTTCAGGAACTCGAACCCATCAATGGTACCGAGAGACGCCCCAGTGTGTGCAGAACGCGCTTTTCCAGACCTCTGTTTAACGTTGAGGTGTGTATTTCTAACATGTAATCGTACTACGAACTGAAGTTATGACTCATCCCTTAACAAATCCCATGTCCGCAGCGCTCTTGATTCAAGTCCTCAAGTCCTCGCCGTCGCCTTGTAACTCCTGTATATTCGCCGTCGATGTCTTCAAACTAGTATTCAAGGTGCACTCGTCGTTTCGAGGCACGACATTTTCTCGGATATAAGAATAGCATCCTGATTGTCATGTTGATTCTAGGTGTTGATCCCGAAGTCTATTTACACGCGACGCCGCGTCATCGTCCTCGCCGACCAATGATGGCGACCCAAAGTACGCTGCGTACGGTACGTACTACGACAATTACACTCTGCATATTCATATGGCGGAACTAATGACTAGCTGTCGGTTGCACTAGGCAGCGTGCACGCGTTGACTCGTGCGATGAGCGAGAAGATCGCGCATCGGATGACCTTAGGCTATAAAAGGGCGCCGGCGATCGTTACACTTCTGAAAATGCCAACAGAGTGCTCAATTATTTCCCAAATCCCCAGGCCACTACTATAGCATTGGTTCCTGACTGTATATTACGTTGAGAGAGACCCGGCTTCACGATGGCCGCGCTCTCTCTTCACGTTTGCTGGGTGCGTATCCTAGCATATTCCGAATCTTATTGACTGATCTTCACCACAGGGCAAATCGGAATCAATTGAACGCAATGTGCACTTCACGGTACTACTACTATTACCTGATTTACGCGCTCCACATAAAGCCAGAATGGTACGATCTCAGCACCCGTCGTGCGGAATCTCGTACCCTGACTTCTCTTATGGAAGGATGCTGAGCTATTCTTCACTTGAGGATCGCATCGATTATGTCCACGAAGCCTGGACTGTGTCGTAGTACTCACAGTGTATGTATTGTCAAATTGTAATTGGTAGAGCTACGCTAACATTCCTCAGCAGATCAAGCTATTGGCATCGAGGAACAAGGGGACCCTGGCATATCTGGTGATCTATGATCTTCTCTGCCAAGGGTCTGAGCGTCCTTGATAAGCCCTTATTCAATCTTGTACAGCGGTGATATGTGCTGATCGGCGCTTCACGAATTTCTCGATGCTTGTTCTCACTACAGAGTGAGCGATGAATCGCCCTCAAACCGTAGTTCGGCCTAGAATCCCTCCGTCTGGCTTCATCTTCCTCCCCCAAGACACTCGAACGTCTTGGTGCTTGCTCCCGGAACGCCTTCGACCCATCAGATAGCGATTTCTCCTGTGCGAAGCGCCGCGGAGAAATTTTGACAACGCGGGTCGCAAGACACACCTACCACTCCTGGACCCAGCACATTCGTTCATTCCTGTGAGAAGTGCGCATGGGATGGTTCCCATGCTTGTGAACAAGAGACCATTCCGTCCCCGGTGCTCCGAATCGATGCATAGCATGTGAGTATTATCCTTACTCGTCAGACATTTATGAATCCTAGAGGTTCGGCCACGCAAAGGGACGCTTATTTTCAAATTCTGCAGATGTTCAAAGCGTTGCGCGTCCTGCTTTGGGAAACATTGGGCTGGGTCTTGCAATGCAACGCACGTTCGATGTCCCTTCTCTTCGGGGTGTAGCTGAAGATCACCTATTTTACCATGCAGGCCAAGTGGTATTGGGCATGAAAGTAATGATCGTCCTTCACTAACGAGAATGAACGTTGTAGTAGCCATCGATAGTGGGGAGTGCGTCGTAATGGAATCAAGATAAATACGCGGACACCGAGTCGTCCCGCATCCTCCAAGCTACCAGACGAGCATGGCCGCTGCAACTACTCTCGAGAACGACATTATCAACATCCTGAAGATTCAGAATGAGCAGTGGGCAACCGGGAATGCGCAGTTATACCCGATGGAGCACCAAGATCCTAAAGTCAGTACGCGCTCTATTCAGCCCATGAGTTTGTTGCTGAAGAAGCGTTGTATACTGTTCTCTAGGTCCTGTGGATAGGATGCGCAGACTCTCGAGTTCCAGAGTCTGTTATCCTCGGATGCGGATCCGGGGATGATCTTCACGCACAGAAACATCGCGAAGTGAGTCGACGGTGGCGATTCTACCCTTCAATATTGATTGACGTCCGTCCGGTAGTCAAGTATTCCCAGATGATCCGAACGTGATGTCAGTCATCGCCTATGCCCTGCACGATTTAGGCGTCGAGCATATTATCGTCGCAGGACATAGTCTTTGTGGTGGTGTCGCCGCATGTATCGACAAGCACCTTACACAGAAGGAGAGAGCCGACTGCTTCGAGTTCGAAGCTGCTTCAAGATGGCCACCGCGCGCTCCACTCGATCAATGGCTGGCGCCACTCAGGGATTTCGCAGAATCCCTCGATACTCCGCCAACTGTCCAACAGTTGGTCGAAGAGAACGTGAGACTGCAGGTCAAGAAACTTATAGCTCTCCCTACTGTCCAGGATGCATGGTACAATGTGGACGAGACGCTTGAGAAGGCAGACAAAGAGACGAAGGCGCGGCTGCAGGGCATCCATGGGTGGTGGTTCGACGTGCACACGGGTCGAGTACGCGATCTCAACATCAGTGTCCACGCCCAGGACATCCTCGGCGCTCAATCTTAAATCAGGTCACCGTCATTTGTTGTACGTCTTGTGAAGCCTCCTTGTAAGATTAAAGTGTTGCCAAGTGTCTGTACGACGTTCGAAAGCAATCACAGTATTTTTCTTGAACCATTCACATCGTATGTGTTAGCACACGTGGCGTTAGTGCTTGTATCGAAGGATGGTTTTACGGTATTAACAGAGAAAAGAACCACTATCTGTTTTTTCTCGTTTATGGTCAGCAACGGAGACTAGCTTTACGGCACGCTTGGGAATGTTCGCGCTGCGCTCAGAGACATTCATAACTAGGAACACGAAAAAGACATTCCAAGGATTTAGCACTTAGTTCGAGGTCTCATCAACATTAGTACAGTGCCCGTCAACGAAAGTATCGAGAGCTTGTGCGAGACGTTACAAGACGTTACGCTCGGAGTCCCGGGCGTGACGCGTGTCGGCAACTCGGCATGGTGACGCGAAAGCGCTCGCTCTCGGCGATAGTCGAGGAACATCATGTTCGCAGGTTACTCTCTTACCACTACTACAGCAGTTCAAGGATACCGTGAGTACGGGCTTTGTCACATAGATTGGACTTGTCTGAGAACGTGTGAGATGATAGTTAATACGTGACGAATATCAGTCCGCTCGTTGCCATCACTTCAGAAATTCGAACCCATGGGTACTGAGAGACGCCGCATGTCGTTCACAGGGGCTATTCAGGTGTGCCAATATATTGGATATTACCTCAGTAACATGGGTTGAATGAAAATTTTGCCTAGAAGTCTTTGCTTGCCTCTTATGCTCCCTCCGTGACAAGTCAGGTGGTGCCCGCAACGTCCGCTGAAAGTACTTCGACCTACGATTCTACCTCTTCGCTCGTGATAAACCTGAGAAGACATTCCAACGTACTCATTCCCATATCACGCTTGCCTCCCGAAACACTGCTCGCCATTTTTGCGGAGTGTTCCGACGATGACACGCAGGACGTGCTCTGGAAAGCGTCATGGCTACCTCTGACACATGTATGCCATGACTGGCGAGCCACTGCTCTAAATGCCCCAACGTTGTGGTGTAGGGTTGTCGTGGGACGCACAGCTCGTTCTGAGGCTCTGAAGACTTGGCTCAACCGGTCAAGAGAGGCTGCGCTGAGCGTAGCTGTGAAAGCCTCGCAGGAAAGATACCCGTATGGCATGGATATTCACGAAGGACCACTAGCCTGTGTATTTGGGGAGATACGCCGCATCAGAAAACTAAGTATCGTGGTGGCGTTGGAGTCATTGGCATTGCTGGAATGGCCAGAGCGCTGTCCCATGCTACAGGAGTTGGAGTTAACCAATCTACCGGGATGGCCTAATCGCAGCGAGCTCCCGAGCCCATTCTTGCAGATTCTTTACAAGAGGACCCCGTCAATCCAGTCGCTAAGTATAAACGAGTATCACTTCGACTTCAAAACTTGGGTCCTTCCAGCTACATTGTCCCGTCTTTTTGTTCGAGACAGAGGACCCTCCACAGGGTTCACTCTGTATGATATTCTACGAGCTCTTCGTGGATTACCACTGCTAGAGGAGTCAGTCTTGCATCATATCCTACCCATCGGTCTCAGCGCTCCTCCAGGAATTCTTCCAGAGCGAGTGGCATTGTCGTCATTGCGGCATATAAACCTGAGAGGCCGCGCACGCGAGCAACTTCTTCTTCTCGAGTTGCTCGACTTCCAGCCGTCAGTCAGGCTCGATCTGTCACTTGAGCTTGGTCCCAACTTCCAAGGGCTATCCGCCATATCCTTAGCACACCTCTCCACTCACTTGAGCAGGAATGCCCCTCTCAAAAGTGCCGTCTTAACGGTGGACCGTGACATCTGGTGTACACCTGGTGACTTCGCAGTTGGCCTGAAGGCGTGGTGGAAGTTGCACGACACGTATTCTATGTCCTCATGCAAGTTCCAGGGAGATTCCGCGAAGATCTTTGGCAACACTGCCGATGTTAGCATCTCTTTACGCATCCCTTGGGATGACGTTGCGGACGATATGCACACCTGGGCCACATTTACGAACGAGTCTTCGAAGCTTATACAGGATTTATTTGCCGTACTCCCACTTTCAAAGGTAGCTTCCTTCGCTATCGACATTCCGGAAGGCCCATACTTGCAAGGGGTCAAGTTTTATCATTCAATGAAGGAGCTTCACTCACTCTGCGTCTTTGTATGTCCCGCACTTGGAGAGTACGTGTTGGAACTCCTGGATAGCTCCGACACCGACGGGACCCCGATATTTCCAAAGCTTCATGCCCTACTTATTGCAGGGGTCGATTTCAATCAAATGCATGACCGGTTCAAGTCCTTGTTGCAGAAACGCCGAGATGTAGGTGCCACCATTGAACTTACGCTCGAGGAGTGCTATGACGTCCAAGCGTCTTACGTCGAGGATCTTCAAGGAGTTGCTCGTGTTCGGTGGGATGGTCTGGATCAGCCGCATGAAGTGGACACGGAATCCCTTACTTCATCAGAGGGTTCGGACGAAGAGTACTGGTAGTATGTAGACTTTTCAGTCTCAGTGCATGGAATACGTTGGTAGAAATTGATCTTGTAACGCTGTACGCTCCAGCTTTCCGTTGCCGATATCATGAAATATCACCAGTAATCAGTAGCTCTGTTGGTATGATTCTACTCCATGTTACAACGATCCACGGGGAGCTTGCATGTGATGTCTTGTCCAGTCTCTAGCTTATACGTTGGATGATACAGCTCCGGAACAGCTAGCTGTACACGAACCTGTTGTATCAGTGGTGGCCCATTATCCTGGCTTGACGGCAACTCGGCGAATTGGCGCTCGCCGACACGGTCATCGGCGCGCGCCTTTTAGACTCATTCTCTCCGTACAAAGAAAAAGGTAAGTACATACATGGTCCTGCCATTCTGCTGCTCATTTGAGATGAATTTTACCGTTCCAGGTGACTGCAAGAGAAAGGTCACATACGCGTTCACAGCGTTGCACCATTTTCTTCGTGGAGCTCACGGGCAGTGGCACAGGCGGACATTGTCGCGAACATGGCACATACCAGGGATGCCCAGGTAAGTCTCATAGTTCCTTTACTCCTCGTTTCCTTGACACAGCTTATAACGGAATTGCTCATGGGTTTTCCGCCTTATCACAGGCCCGCGATGAAGCCGCGAACGTCTGGGACGCCGATGCTTCATCCGGTCTTTCGTTAGGTACACTGGAGCAAAGACGGAAGGCCAATACAATGATACCCATATCACGTCTGTCTGGTGACACTCTGCTCGACATTTTCGAAGAATGTGTTTCGTCAACAGATAAGATTAGCATCGGGCTCTGGAAGGCTTCATGGATCCCCCTGACCCATGTCTGTCATCATTGGAGGTTTATCGCCATAGAAAGCGCGATTCTTTGGCAGAAGGTGCTCATAGGACCAAATGTAGACCCTGAGGCTTTGAGGACTTGGCTCGCCCGTTCAGGGCAAGTGCCACTCAAGCTCGCCTTAGGGGTGCTGTCACTCAGAAACCCCCAACCATTTACAACGTTCCAGCAGCCAGTGTACGATTGTATAGCGGCAGAGCTATCGCGTATCGGGGATTTGAATTTGTATGGGGACCGTCAAGCGTTGATGTCGCTGACATTTCCGTGCGCTGCCACTTCACTGCAGACATTACTATTGTGCAGGGCCCCGACGCCTCTTCCGTTCGACGTGGTGCTTGGATCGTTCCCGCAGAGCTTACGCCAATGCTTTCCATCGCTCCGTTCTTTGCATGTGAGCTACTACCCCTTCGACTTCAAAAATTGGGTTCTTCCGTCTACGTTGACCAGTCTGGACATACGAAACTTCGAGCCTCCTTCTACATCCACACTGCATGACATCCTGCAGGCTCTGCAGGCCTTGCCACTTCTCGAGGTGTTGGCTCTGGAACACGGTATCCCCGTCCTCCATGACATACCGTCCATCGGCATTTCAGAGCGAGTGGCGCTGCCATGTTTACGCCATCTGAGGCTACTCGGCTTCGCGCCCGAGCAACTCTTGCTTCTGAATAGCTTGGAAATCCCGCCTTCAACCAAGTTTTATCTAGACCTACTACTCTACAAGGATTTCTCCGAGCTATCCACACTCACCCTGGCTCATCTCTCGACCTGCTTGGGCAAAGGCCTTATCCTCCAAAGCGCAGCCATATCTGTGTTCGGAGGTGAATCATTCTATTGTGAGGAAACGGCATTCCGGTTCAAGGTATGGAGAGAGCTGCAGGCCGTAGAGGACATGGATGGCCACATCTTGGCTGGTGCGGATGGCGCCGATGTCAATATCAACGTGATTGTCGACGAACCGGATGAGGAGCTGATGGAAGAGCGTCTTTCAGACGAATCCTTGGGCCTCATTAAAACGTTCTTTGCTCCCCTTCCTCTGTCGAACATTACCTCCTTCTGTATGGACTGTTATCACGGTCCGTACTTCGACGCAGACGAAGTATATCGCTCGCTCAGGAATGTTCGCACTTTCGGCCTATTCGGATGGTACGATATAGAGACGGATGTGGTAGAGCTATTAGATACCACTGATGATGACGGCAATATCGTGTTCCCCCGCCTGAACGCCCTCTTCATACAGGGAATCGACTTCGGCAAGATTCTGCCTCGCTTCAAAGCGTTTTTGGAGAAACGCCGGGATGCCAACGGTCCCATCCAACTTACTCTCCGATGTTGTTACGATTTGGATGCGTCTTCTGTAGGTGAACTGAAAGATGTGGCGCTAGTTACTTGGGACGGAGTTGAGCAGCAGGACAACAACTACGATGAGTATGATTCGGAGGTGGTCAATCTGGCTGACGACGAGAATAGCGATTCTGAATGGGAGGACTACTCGGATGGCGATAATGGAACCCATATGTTCTAATGGCAATCCAAGAGGTACAGTACAGGCAGCCGCTGGAGTATAATAGCCGCGGTTTTCGCCATGATCGTCAGTACGAGACCTACGTCTAATCATTATAGAAGCTAGAACAACGTTTGCGAGCACCGGTAGAATGCTAAAAAATCAATAAAGGCTTGTTTTCCCCATCTATGCAGTCGGCCTTAGGTGAGAGCTTCAAGGACGCGTTTCAGCAGCCGAGTCGCTTTCTGAGCCTGTCGCACACTAGTACTAATATCTAGGGGGCGGCGTTCGCGGCGGGGGTGAAAATGTGGCGTATGCCGAACATTGCCGCAACGCTTTTTTTGAACTTATCATTCATCCCATTACTAGATAGTATGTCGTGCTCCGTAACGCACACAACAGTAATACAAGTTCATCACTGCGATAATGAGCTACCTATGCACTCGAAGCTACTATGTAACGTGATTTATCCTGAGAAGATTCTGTGCTCCTTCCCCACAGGTACTTGCCTACTAGCCACGGCAGCGACGCGCGGCACATCGATACCCAACCTGATTTCCTTTTACCACAACCTTAGGTGGTCATGCCAACGGAATACAACTAGAGCTGTTGATGTCGATTGTTGAAAAGAACAAGCAAATCATTCAGCGCACAGTCGGAATTTCATCTCGTTGTCTCCGCCCCTGATACCGGTAACAGCGTCTCCGTCCAAGGTTCGGCACAGACGGTTCATCTCCTCCCCGTTTCCTCTCTTGAACGCAGTCACCACTATGGCAGATAGTCAGAAAGCCGCATTTCGTGAGGCCCTCGCTTCCGCCAAAAACATCATTGTGCTCTCTGGTGCAGGTTTATCTGTCGCCTCGGGTTCGTAACACTTTGGCTACGTCGTTGTCAGCAGTTAATCCGTGATTTGCTGTGGCGTTGACTTCAACATGCAGGTATATCGACATTTCGAGGATCTACTGCCAGCACCGATGTGAACCTTGACTATCACACCCCGGAGGCCTTTAAAACCGTCCCTGGAGCCGTGTGGTTCTACCATCAGCGCATGCGCGCCCAGTTAGTGGTCTTATATCATTCCCATCCTCGTTTATTTAACGAGATTGGCCCAGATGTTTTGATGCACAACCAAATGACGCGCATAAGGCGATAGCAGCGTTGTCCATCCCAGTTGTACAGCACCGCATTGCTCGAGCTGCGAGCACCGCTCCAGTTCATGTAACCCAGAATATCGACGAGCTGGGCTTACGTGTTCTTGGGATGCTGCCGGAGGCATTCAAATCTGAGGAACAAGCTAGCAACGTCATTCAGATGCACGGATCGATATTTTCCACTCGTTGCACCTCTTGCAGACATGTGCATTATTCCCTGACACGATCCCCCTCCGCAAAGTTGGAGAACATCGTCAACGAGAACGCATCACTCATTGACGTTCCTGAAGATAGCCTACCCCGCTGTGGCGGCGACGAGTGGCAAGGTTCAAACCGATATGGCAAGTGTGGTGGTTTGCTCAGACCTGACGTAGTTTGGTTCGGAGAAATCCCACCTCTCATGGGAGAGATCGCGCGCAGGATGAACTGGTGCGACTTATTGATCGTTGTCGGAACATCGTTCACTGTATGTCCCTAGACACGCTACCCATTGATGTCGATTCTGATCTTGCGAGATATAGGTACAGCCCGCAGCCGGCTTCGCCAAACAGGTGAAGGACAGAGGAGGAAAAGTCGCTGTGTTCAATGCAGAGCCTTCCGCCGGTGATGCGTTAGCAGACTACCTCTTTCTCGGCAAGTGTGAAGAAACCCTGCCCGAGGCAATGGGCGTCACTGAGGATATTGCTCGTCTTTGGCCGTGAACAGAGTGGCTTAGGATACGAGCTGATAATACAGTCTCTACGAGCTCCGAGCGAACTGGCGGTCGTGATGAACCTTGCTCGAGACTGTGTTCTGGATCTATCTGAATGTGGGAACAGATTCACATCCTTGTCTATTGTACGCATTTTTTGAGTAGCACGCCTCCCCTAGCTCCGTGTTCATACATGTTCCAGCTGCCTGGTACCGCGTTTACACGAGTAGAAATGAACAACCTGTCCGTGGCGCAGACAAAAGAGTAGGACTTACGTACCAATGCTCCTGAAAGACCCTAGATATCAGCCTCTATTGATCCTAATATGCTGGCGGTGAAACTGACAGCAGATTTACTGCTAGTTCCGATCAAGATGCTTGATTTTTGCTACTCATGGTGAATCAACACAGCCAAAATGGAGCTACGATGGTCGTTCCTTTGTGGATATTGCCGAACCCAGTGCATAACAGATTGCCAACCCAATACGTTCAGAGGTTCCACGATATCATTCGGGATCAATATGATTGTCCTACCGTGAAGAGATCGTTAAGTCATGAACGTATACTTAACCGAACAGGCACCCATAAATGTCGCAAAAATAGGAGACCACTGGATATATTATCCTGGATATACCCTCAAATGCGCCACGGCACATTTCACTTGCGGAAGATGAGCAACAGGTGCAAATGTCGACCTTGAGCCTGCAATCGAAAGGCGCTCGTCAGTCTTCCTTTGTATGAGGATCGTAAACACGATGCATCCCGAAGGAACAGAACACGCACGAACTTCTCTGATGTTTCCCATGAGTATAGAATAGTATGGCTTGGAGGAAGAGGCTCATATCGCAATTGTTCTGCGCGGCATGATTCGGCGTGCCTATCCTGAAGGAATCCCAGGGCGAGTCAAAGATCCAACTATACCGATATGGGCTGCTACATTCAGAACGTTGGACGCTCTGAGTGATTATAAACATGGCTAGAAAAGTGAGATTTTACAGCAGGCAACGTACAAAACTCTGAACCTCACTCCTCACAATGAACAACGCCCTTATGAGCGCACTTCTCGTTGCCGCCGAGCAGTCACAAACGCGCAACGCGCAGAATCCAGAGCTTAGTATGCATTACAAAAATTGACATCCATGATACGCCACTCACATAATTGACAAGGGCCCACCATTAGCATCGACCAGAATGTCACCGAGCCAGTGCGGTCTTTGCCTGTGAAGCATGTCAGACTGCATGGGTGCATGTCTGTAACGCCTGATGGGTTGGACCAAGTTGTGCATTGGAGGCTCTTCTTTGGCCTCCACACCGCGAATGATGAGTCCCTTGAAGTAAACTCGCAGAAGTTTAAATTCGGGGATATGACTACTCGTCTGTTCATCAGGCATTGCCCGTACGAAGAATCGATGAAAAAGAAGGTCGACAGCAAGACTTTCGTTTTTACTCCCGGTGTCGTCCACGTCCAGGACATCATCGACCTGCTCGTGCGAGAGAATACTAGGGACCAGTACCGACTGGACGAAAGAGGGTCGGGATGTCTGTTTTGGTGTCTGACGATACTGGACGATCTGGAAAGCAAGGGCTGGATCCCTGCTAGCAGCGCCAAGGGCGCACAGACCTGGATTGTCACTGTGCGGGATAGAGTCGGGACCGGTGTGATGCCGTATCCCCAGCACAAGGGGACCTTTTATTGATGCGATGATGGTGCTATGCGCCTCGAATGGTGAGCTTTCTCGTTAGACCCGCGCACGTTCCATGACTTACGTTGCAATACTTGTCTTTCATTCGCGTGTATAAGTGATGCATCCGGGTTCGACTGCTCCATATGCTTCTTTGGAATTTTGTACTATACTATCCGGATCTCGTCATGTCAGATAGTCCTACCATATATTCGACCGGGTACGAAAGAATCTGGTTTATCCAAGCTCAACGCATGGGTATACGATAAGCTGACTCTTTCTATCGTCTGTAAGCCAAAATCAACACGTGTATTCGAAAAGTTTGAGAACGTAGACTGACTCGCAATTGATCTCGTATTACACGGTATGCGGGTGACGAGCCAGGCTGCAGCGCACCAGTGCAAGCGTCCAGCCCGACGTATGTCGCACGGCAAACGCCGAAGCGATCACGGATTCGACGCTCGTGCCCGCCAATCGAGTTCAGCTTGAACTTAACTCACTACCGCATCCTGCGATTTTATAGCGACCAACATCTATCTTTGCAGACTTGGTGGATCCAACTGTTTGCTCCGCTTGTGCTCTCGCCTAGACCTAAGGATACATTTGCTTTGCAGTTTTAACGTTTGACTTGATACACGAAGAGTGTAGTCCTGACCTTGGTGCTATCGGCGCATTGAGCTCAAAGTGAGTGGTTTCTCCGACCATGGCATGCATTCATCCTTAGGATGATGTTACAGATCAATAGCGACACGCTGGTTGATAAATTTAGATATATGCAGGATGGCCTCCGCGCCAACGTCTAATGCAGTAGGTTTGGTGCACATGCATCGCGCCGCCACATGCTCATTGATCGCTTGCAGACTCTATCTGAATTTGACGGACTCTCAGACGAAGAAGCAATCGCGTTTTTGGATACGTATGACTTCTCTCAGAGGCAGTTCGTATCGGAAAGCGGTATTCAACGGCCGGTATGGCGAATATCCCAGGACACCGTGGTCAAATGTCTCGGTTCTCGCGACACTACCAGTTGGCGCGGCTACGAGGCATACACAATGTCGTTGGTGGCGTCACAAACAACTATAGCGGTCCCGAGGATTCGTAAACAAGTCGTGTGGAGGGGCTTCTTATACGTCTTCATGGAATACGTACAAGGAGAAGATCTCATCAACATCTGGCCGTCTTTAAGCTGGTGGCACAGGTTCAAGATAGTTTGGACTTTACGCAGCTATGTGCAACAACTGCGGAAAGTGTTCGTACCGCCAGTTCCTGGTCCTGTTGATGGCTCCGGGCAGGCGCTGGTATGCATGGGACACTTCTTCACCGAAGCCGGAGATGGTCCATTTTCTTCTTACGCCAAATTATCCGCGTGGTATGCCAGCAAGCGACGTATCACCATCGCCTTAGAGAAGGAGCGCTGCGCCATACGAAAGTCAGATTACACCGCTCCCGATATACATTTTGACAACTCCCTCCCTCTCGTTCTCACGCACGGCGACATCAGCCAGTACAACGTCCGACTTGGGCATGATGGAACTGTCTGGCTCCTTGATTGGGGTCGCTCAGGCGTTTATCCACAATGGTTTGAATATGCAAGTATCATGGCTTACGACGATTTCTCCCAGAGGACGCCTCGTTCGTGGTTGTGGTTTGCGCCATTCATTGCAGGTTGGTACAAATCGCAGAACTACTTCATGCAACGAATATCCCTTGCTCTTATATATTACGGCTTGGAAGATCCAGAACCTGATGCTACTGTTGCTCCAAACCCATGAGAACTGTCTCCTATCTATTCGGGTGTAGATCCGTTTTTGTAGTTTTATGGGTAGAAAATTGTACGCAACGTTTGCCCTACGTGAACCTCTATTGTACATTGTTGCTGGCTCTTTAATTTTCGTTAAGAGATTGGTGACTATTGATACAGATCTCGAGGCGGCGGCGATCTCACACCGCCTGATTTAAGTGGCGGTGGATACCTGTAGACGTAGTCCCCAGTGTCTCCCGTTGTATTTTTTCTCGCGAGACGATCTTCAAAACCCCATACAATGCTTGAACTGCCGGTCTCTGGCTTGCAAAGAACCACACGGTCTATCGTACATGATTATCGAGTCTTTCTGAGTAGGGGTTGATAGTTAGTGCTACACGTTTCAAGTTAGAGTGGTGGTACAAGGTCTCAAGGCGATTCAGATGTCCAAGGAGTGATGGGGTATCCAATGGTCTAAAAGCGACTCCATACTAAATAACCCACTGCATACCTATTTACTAGAGCGACTCGGGTAGTGTTTTGCAAAGATATTCACCATTCGCGAGCGCGCTCGCCGAAGTGGTCAAGAATCGCTTCGTCAACGAAGAGATTGCGGGCAGTGGGCGGCCTGAGCGGTTGGATAGGAGTGCCAGTCACCTTGCCGTTTGAGCGATGCAGCTCGTAGAGCCATTTGTTCTGGTCCATATCCCAGCCTAGATACTTCAAGTTAGTAAGATCGCAGGGGAGGTTGTCGAGCACCGCGGGCTTTAGTGACTTCTTCCCCAAAGTATCAACGAAGCTCAAGGCAGTGAGGGAGCTGGCGCAGCTGGGGGTGGAGGAGAGCAGTTTAAGGAAATAAGTCTACCGATACCAATCAGTCCGGTGCTCTCAAATGTGAGGCTTCCACGTACCAAATAACGTTCGTTCATTGGGTCCGCACGTTTTCCCCAACCTGCCGTAGGCACATACAATCGTAGCTCCGTCAGTGCCGGGAATTTAGCAAGGAATAGAGGCCATGTCTCATCCTCAGCCTCCCGTTGCAAGTCCGCGGGCTCGTCAAGCTTCATGAACACATATTTGATACGGTCGGTAGGAAGGGTGGAGACAGTCTCGAATTCAGGAAAGCCGTCGAAGCTCACTGCCTCTATTGGTCGGGAGGTGAGGTCCAGCTCCTCGAGCTGCTCACTGCCAACATGAATGGCGCGCAGGTTCGGAAGGTCTTCGCTGTCCAGTTTCAGTTCGCCATCTAGCGGCTTCTCGTCTTGAAGATACATTAAATCAAGGAATTCAATCGAGGGATGCCGTTTCAGGAAGTCCTCTGTCTTCAAATCACCTGCAGAAACCTGGTTGGGATACGTGGTTGCATGAATCGTGAGAGATTTCAGATTAGGGTGATGGGATGCAAGTGCAAAGTCTTCGAGGCCACAGCAGTAAGGGCAGCGAAGATGCAGGGACGTAAGTCCAGGCAATCCTTTCAACGCCTGATGGAGTTTGGACGCGGGCCAACCGTGCGCCCGTTCCAAACCAAGATCAAGGTTTCGCAAAGCCGAAAACCCCTCCAATGCGAACGCACCCTATCGGCCACACACTCAGTCTTGGCCCAAACACAAAAACAGAGCACATACCCAGGATGCGAGGTAAGGCTCTCCATACTCATGCGCCGTGTGGGTGACGTTCAGGGAACGCAAGGTGCGTCTGTTCTTTGCTAGCGAAGTCCAGACTTTGGCAGATATCTCGGGTTGCCCGGAGTCCATTACCCCTGGAGTCCATGTCCAATCGAACCGTTGCAAGCGACCGTGCGACGCTGTGATATCCAGTAATCGTGACAAGGCTTCACATTTCTTCGCGAAAACCTCCGGCTTCTCGATGTCATATTTTCCGACGTCCCCTTTATCCGGGGACTCAATCCACAATGCCTCGCAGTTACTGAGAAGCTCCGGTTTCTTTTCAGCCGCCTGCAGGAGAAGTGGCACGGATTTCAGGCCAACGTGCCATTGACGACCGAAGGTCCCATCGTGAGAGGCAGGGGATCCCGAGGCTAGTATTGTCTCGATTTCTTCGAATCATTGGTGAGCTTACAGCCAGTGGAGACACAAATGGTGTTTACTCACCCTTTAAGGATGTCTTTTTGGGAGGAGGGGGATAGACTGCAGTGAACTGCATCTTGGGCATTGCATGGGAAAATGTCCGCTGCGATTTCTGACCTTGAAGATGGACCCTTCCTAACGTCCGACGCATCCTCGAGCTGTGCTGCACTGCACGTCCTGCTTGAGAGCGGTACAGGAACATCTGAGAAGAGGTCCGTAGAGTAGTCGTGGTCGTGAAGTTGAAACGCTGCACGCTAACTGATGCGACCGCACGCGTCGTGACGCGTTGATGCCGTGCTACAACGGCGCGCTTAGGCGACGCGTCTTTCTCTTCCCGACCTCCACTCGCCGAATACCTTCAGTTGAATCCTCCCGAAGACGAGAAATCGCACTGTTATCTGTGCACAAGAGAGCCTTATCTGTCTTAGCGTAGGAAACATGGTCCCTTGGGTATCCCATATATCCCGACCATCGTGGCTACATATTCCTCGACCATCCACGGCACGACATATCTTGTGGGGTATTCTTCTGGGATTCTCGCTTTCAGTTACATCGACCTCCATTGCGCTCTACCTGAAGCAGAGAAAGCAAAAACGAATTGAAGAACGCTTTGAACCACGACCTATCGAATTGCGGAGCGATGAGGTGGTAGACGGAGTAACTGGACTCATTGGTGCGCCATAAAGTCGCATGCATGCGAATTTTAGCCAACGTGTTATAGGAAACACGCCTCTTGTTAGAATCAAGTCTCTGAGCGATGCGCTTGGTGTAGAGATTCTAGGGAAAGCAGAGGTTAGAATCTACCAATACTTCCGTGACACATGTGTAGACGCTACCATGCGTAATACAGTACTTGAACCCTGGAGGAAGTGTCAAAGACCGTGTTGCTTTGAGAAGTACGCCTTATTTGAACACATATGTCTGCTTAAAAGCCCGGCTGACCAGGATTATGCATAGTGATTGAGGATGCGGAGCGTCAAGGCCTCCTGTATCCCAATACTGGATCTCGCATCTTTGAGGGCACAGTAGGTTCTACTGGAATCTCGATAGCGACTATTGCTCGAGCCCGGTAAGTGCTCACGATTTTTTTGGATTACCGTGCTGAGCGCAACACGGTCAGAGGCTATGAAGCTAGTGAGTAGTCCCGGAGTGACCCTATCGTTTATCTCACCACACGCGCAAACAGCGATCATAATGCCGGACGATGTGGCGGAGGAGAAGGTTAAAGCGCTTTTAGCTCTTGGAGCCCAAGTCGAGCGTGTAAGGCCTGCAAGTATCGTGGACAAGAAGCAGGTACGGATGTGCGGCGTTGATGCACGGTTCCTTTCTAATATCTAAATCCAGTTCGTCGTACGCACATTTCACCGTTCATAGTTGCAGATTTCATTGAGGGCCCATCAAGAACCTAGCTCGGGAGCGCGCAGAACACTTCGGGCAAGACGAAGTAGCATCAGGCTCTGCCATACTACCCACCTCATCTTCATCAGTAGTGGTGTCAACGACTGCTGCAGAGGTTGTTGCACCGGACCATGGCATACTAACGGTAGAGGACGAACAGGAGCTCAGAACGAAGCCTCGTGGTTTCTTTGCAGACCAGTTTGAAGTAGATTTACTAGCTCTCGTGCTTAATTTACACTTGTGCTGACCCTAGGTCATCGCAGAACAAAAGCAACTTTGATGCGCACTACGAAGGTACCGGTCCGGAAATCTGGAGGCAGACTAGCGGACGAGTGGATGCATTTGTCTCTGGTGCAGGTAGGCTCACCGGAGCATTCGAGGTTACTCTCATAGCTGACCGATCTGCAGGTACCGGCGGCACAGTCGCAGGCACAGGGAAGTTCCTCAAGAACATGAATGGGGACGTGATCGTGGCTTTATCGGACCCGGAAGGGAGTGGGCTATACAATAAAATCAAGTTCGGTGTAATGTTCGATCAAAGAGAGGCAGAGGGCACCAAGCGAAGACATCAGGTGGACACCGTTGTGGAGGGAATGTGAGTCTCTAACTTCCGAGAATGACAAGATCGCTGATCGTTGGACAGAGGTATCAATCGTCTCACCCACAACATGGAGCTTGGCCTGGATATCATCAGTGACGCCTTCCGGTAGGCCGTTGTGACATCCCAGTCCGCTCTCTATGTTGATTGCCTGAGTAGAGTGTTGGATGAAGAGGCCGTTGCTATGTCGAGGTATCTAGTCCATCATGACGGACTCTTCCTTGGATCCAGCAGCGCTTGCAACCTCGTAGCGTGCATAAAACTCGTCAAGAAGATGGGATGGCACAGTGGAGAAAGAGTGGTAACCATCCTGTAAGCCCTCACAGCTCGAGACGCACATCTTGCTGATTTTGCATCACACGCATTCAGATGCGACTCTGGTAATAGGCACTATTCCAAGGTACGTAGGAAAAATAATAGACTACCGGGATGAGCTCTAATGCAATCTCACCTATAGTTTTGGTATGTCTATTCCTGTCGCTCACTTCACAGGTCTATGGATTGAATGACCACCAGGAATGATGACTACCTCCGCGATGCGAACATTGAAATAAACATGGGGATCATCGACGACTTGCTTGAAGCACCTCTCGCAAACAACCATTCGCCCGCATGAAGGTAAGAACAAAAAAAACAGAAGCTGCAGTTTGATATGCGATGATAGCAGTTGACGAGTTCAGGTACAAAAAAAGTGCGTGCAATTATACTACAGATGCATGTGCAAAGCAACCGAAAACCGTGCCAAAAACGAGAATAAAAGTACGAGTCCATCATGAGCCGAGCCGCCCAGAAGCATTAGCGGATAATGTAGAATGTGAAGAAGATGGGGTGGGAAAACCCGTGCTAGATGCAGGCACGGTGGCAAAGGAGGGTTTGGGCGTCAGCTGTAGATGTGAGTCTTTACTTGGCGAAGCACTCAGGGACGGGGTGGCAGAGACGCGGTTTCTGTGCTGTATTCAGTAAAGGTTACCATCAAAAATAAGAGGCACGTACGAATCGAGAGCACCGTTGAGGAGGTGTGTCTCCGCGGTGTTCCCGACTTTCATGAAGCCAGCTTGAACGAGGAAGTCCCAGATCCGACTCGTCTTGTTTACATCGATCTTGACCAAGTCGCGGGACTCACGCCGCCGTAGCTTGCCGCCACGCCTCGCGTACTCGCGGATGAGCGTCTCTTTGATGACGAGGTACGGCTTCGGCAGTATGCGCAGTTGCGAGCAGAGGGTCTGCTCTTCTGGTGAGAGAAGGTGTAGTGACGGGCTGTTGGCGAGATCGAGTGGTGCAGCTGGAACGGACAGGATCAGGGAACGGACAGGATCAGGGCGCAGTCTTTGACGTGAGCATGATAGATAACGTACGCATTTTCCTCCCAGGCGGACCCATCTTGACCCCTTGTGAAGCTGAGCCGGTCTTTGGTGTACCTTCTCTGTCATGACTTCGCGGTCCCTCTGACTCTCGGCGAGAATCTGGCCCAAGAGATCCTCGTCCACTTCCAGCCCTGAGACGCTCGACGGCGTAGTAGTCCCTGACGTATGAACCCTTGACTTGCGCCTATATTCAATGTAAGCGTTAGTTTGTGGGCTCGAGAAGCTCGATGAGACGTACCCGTTTGGCCGCATCGACCTCATACTTTTCGATGTCTGCGGGATTGACAAGACCCATTCGACGAGCGTGCTGGAGCTCCTGTACTCTCTTCCTGAGCACCGCCTCCCCTGAATGACAAAACATTAGCATGAAGTGGGGATTGCTTCCGCATCACTAGAAGAATTTACAGAGTGTATCGGTCACGAAGTCTTCATAGTCCTGGGCGGTCTGCAGGCGAGAGAAAGGCCGCAAACGATGCACAATGTCCTTCTCTTCTTTGGGACGTTTCTTCTCGTTGGCTTGCATCTACAAGGCTTACTGTCAGCCACGGGAGACTAAGAAGGCCAACGAAAACGGACCTGCTTGTAGCTCAACAACCCTCTATCAAACATGATAGCCTTGTTTTCGTGTCTCTTTTCGACTCGGAACTTGTACATCTCCAGTAAGCTCAGCTTGAAGTCCAGAGAGTCTTTCGATTCTATCGGAGGGGGTTGAGTCGGCTCCTCGTCACCATCGTCACCATCCTGCTTCTCGTCCCCTTGGGATGAACCACCCTCAGGCTTCGGAGTAGGAGTACCGCCATTAGAGAAGCCATTCATGATGCCATTGGTCAGCCCATTTGGCAAGCGCTTGCCAGGGGGCATAGAGTCTCGCATCTTCAGCTCCTCTTTTAGCCGTGCGCGCGCCTTGACGTCGACGTCGTTTTCGTCTTCTGGGATCTGATCTCCGCCCCATTCGAGGCACACACCGAACTCAAGATCCTTGATCAGGTCCTCTGCTTCGTTGTCGAGTTCGTGCTCGAACTCTAGTCGCCCTGGGAGGAATGTGGCGATTTCGTGTACCCCGGGTGCAGATGTCGGCGCCACCTTCGGCCCTGGTGGGGGATTTGTGTTCATAGATAGTATACGTCTACGCTTGCGTTCTTGAAACTCCTCTGGGTCCACGTCAAAGTTCAGGTTCATTCGCTGCGCATAGACATATTCAGTCGCGGTGCTCTTGAGAATGACTAAGTGACATACCGGAAGCGGCCAGTCAGGCGAGTCAATATAAACAGACTTGTAATGCTTCTCGACTTCTTCCTTCGTTCGCGTACCGACATGCTCGGCTATGGCCTGCCAGTTTCCAAGCCCTTGCAGCGAGACACCTTCAATAAGTAGCAGCTCCCTACAAAGAAATCGGGTTATTATCGGTTCGTGGGAATCCTCCCCAGCACGCACTCATCAGCTCCCCAATCTTCTGCAAAGATAGGGTATGAATGAAGTTCCTGCGACAGAACTTAGTTCAGTATACCACACCTACATGGGAAATACACATACCACCACGCGATAAGCATGATTCCGCTTGTGTTTCGCGAATTCTTTTCCCGCGCAGAAACACGATGGACAAATGTCTACACCGTCGCCTGGTTCGCACAGCGGGTCTGCACATTTTATGCGGATGGAATGTGTGAGGTCGCAATTGCAACTGTCGCATTGGATCTGCAGACCAGGCTCGTTTACGGCTGCATAACGGCGTTTACGTAAAGAAAAGCGTGAGAAAATTAGCAGGAAGCCCAACCTCGCCGCTTAGGCTGAAAAGACACCCACTTTGAATTTCTTCAGGTTGATGCTGTCGTTTGCGGTGCGTTACGGTCATCGTCTTGAGCGGAAAACGCTGACGAACGACGACAGACTGCGGCCTACGAGGCGATCACGACAGAACGGTCCCGGGATAATGTTGCTTGATTTTCCCGTCTTCGAGCGCAACGGTTTGCTTAAAAGATGTGTGCAACGCTTGACAATATGCTGCTCGTCGTTCAGGAGATGCACAGTCTAGGTTTTGGCCACCGAAGACTGTGAAGATGGCGGGGGTAATAAGTCGACGACCTTGACGACGACCACGCCTGTTTCGTGGGTATATGGGACCTTGGAGGTGAATAAGGGTATACTAGAGGTCGATGAGGCTGAGCGTCGGTGAAATTCGGCGTAAAATAGCCA
>JANHOG010000125.1:0-25544 GCA_027627325.1 Phlebia brevispora
GCAAGAAGCTGACGCCCGAAGAGCGGACGGAGGTTATGCTCGATCTGCACGGACTTCACGCTACGGAGGCTACTGAGGTCGTTGAGGAGTTCTTGCTGGCGGTAAGTTGCCTCATGTCCACCGAGACTGGCGAAAGCTAATGACCGCATGGTTCCCAGTTGGAGCGTGAACACTTCTATGGCTTAGGTGAGCAAAATTGGCTATGATCGCGACATGTACAAACAATACTCTTGCAGCATATCTGGTTGTTGGCGAGGAAAAGCATACCGGAACGCAAGATCCTGCTCGCGGTGCATCTCGTGCACGTCTGGCCGCTGGTGTCCGCGAATGGTTGCATCTGTGGGGATACCCATGGAGCGAACGTGATGGAATCATTTGCGTGGATGCTCTGACCCATGCTGCATAGCAACGAGCTCGAGGTAGGTGATACAGTGCTATTACAACACGCTTGCTTCACACAAGCCTCCTCACGACCGTTCGGGATTCTGAATCATTATGAATTAAACATGTACAATTAAGTATGAAAGTTATGTAGACTGACTGGCGTGGATGCCCGTGATGTACTTTATGTTATGGTAGAAATTGATTAGGATGCCCTCACTCTTAGGAATCAGTGTATACGAGCGGGAAAGATTGCCAGACAGCGCTCGCGGTTCACGAGGGTTTCGGAATTACTCTAGTATGCGGCAGCAGGAAGATGCATCACCTGCCGCAAGCACCTTGAACGATTTAACGTATAAAATTGCACTAATTTCATTCGATGTTTGAATACAGAAACCGTATCTGTGTACAGAGCGAACACAGCTTGAAATATGATAGAGACATCGGTCTACACTTGCATGCACAACCTCGAGTTCTTCATGTATCTCCGGACACGAGCGTGGATGACACCCCGCTGCTATGCCCCACTGCGCGAGTACTTCTGGAGTCCCTGAACTGCTGCTATACACCCTACCGTGCCGAAGCATGAGCAGATTCAGTAGCCAAAACAACGTTCTACATTCAAAATGAGGACCATCCGAGGTGCATTTCTACCTCTGAAACAGACAATCCCATATATAATCGGTGTTGTGCTCTAGGTAAGAGCGGTTGATCGTATATGTTGCGTGAGAGAAGGCAGGGATAATAAGG
Source organism: Phlebia brevispora (assembly GCA_027627325.1). Classification (NCBI taxonomy): domain Eukaryota; kingdom Fungi; phylum Basidiomycota; class Agaricomycetes; order Polyporales; family Meruliaceae; genus Phlebicolorata; species Phlebicolorata brevispora. The sequence goes on from JANHOG010000125.1 coordinate 1,132, forward strand.
CGAAATGAATGGGACAGAACTAGACCGTGGAGGTATTGAACTCGAACACAGATATCGGAAGGCTCGCCCTCGTCACTGCTGCCTCAGTCCTTGAAATTAGGTTTGAAAACATCTGCACGCGAACGTGCAGGAATTTGACCACGCGACACGAATAATTGAGGCACCGGCCGTATATGCATCACGTTAGAACAGTTTAAAGGGAGAGTCAACTGGGTCACCTGCGTATCTCGTGTTAAACCATTGTCGCCCTGCACCTAATACAGGGGACGACTCACCGATTCTGCGTACCGTGCCCTCTGTGCATGAAAGAAGTGTGTAGTCCACTCCATATCCACAACTCCCGTCACCCCGTTTCAGAGCATATTTTAGCTGTGCGGAGCGTTGGAGGTAAGGCATCCTCTGAATCACGACTTCCTTGTGGAAGCGGAGCACGTCTTGGCGGGAGAAGGAGTTGATGAGAACGGCCTCGAGTCTGGGCAGAGCCACTACGAGTGTATCGAATGCCTTCCAGTCGGAGTTGGCAAGCCTGGTAGCAGAATTGACGTATCCTTCCAGTGGCAAATTCAGCTGGATGGCTTGCACACGCCGAGCTTCTCCCGGTGCCGGGCTTGTCAAAAAGACCTCGACCGTAGGTACTACGAAGTCCCAGTCACCCACGCTAGGGCCCCGGTTTCTAGTATAGAAGCCTTCCAAGATAGAACTTTCAGTAGTGAGACGTTACAGCAATTATCGACACTCACACAAGTAGTCTTTACAGCGAGTTGCCTCCACTTCGCACCCCAGAAAGCGTGCAGAGTCGATGTTTTGCACAAGAACAGATAGGATACGGCAGATCTGGTGTGCTTCATTGCGCTCCAAACGGTCCCGCCACCTCGGCGCGAGAAAGACGGCAAACCATGCAGCTGCTATGTTATCCACGCATCTGCGTATCGTGTAGGTTACCCCCGAGTTGGACAGGTGAGAACTCCTGCTGAGGTACGGCAACGTTGTCGATATCTCTTCAGAAGATGTGTGGTCCCATGTCACGTTGTCGCAAACCACTTCTTCTAACGATGGTAGATCCCTCGGTATCCGTAATAGGTCCTCTGCCTTCCTGAAATGCAGGTCTCTGAGCTCGAGACGCGTTACACCTGAGAAGAGCCATGGCACCGATCTTGGAAGCATCGTGCGGACACCTTTCACATATTCTCCAGCGGGTAGCGGCCCGTGTAAGGCTATGTGCACTGTGGCAATTTCCGTCTTGACGAACTGCAAAAGCGCAGAGACGTCGTGGGCCCATGGTTCATATGGACGGCAAGTGGGTAGTTCTGCAATAATAGTCTCGATGTGGTGCTTGATATGACTGTGCGGATGACGAAGCAATGATACCAGCATTACAGAGTCGTCGCGGCTTCGAAGGGTGATTTGTGAGAATATGCGGGGTAAAAGAAATTTAGCCCATCGTCGACACACGAGACTGAGTCGCCCGAGGTCTTCTTTTTTCATACAAAGAGCATTTTCGCAACTTTGGCCTGGTAATTGGACGTGGCTAAGAATTATATCAAAGAGCTCAGGTGGGACATCCGCTCCCGTTGTAGCCTCGTTGTTCGGTACGTGGTGGACCCCAGCTGCTGTAGGCAATGGCGGCCAGGACTTGACATGGTACCATCCGCGCTGGGTACGCGTGTAGCTCGGAACTCCGACGTGGAAAACCTCCTTATCGGGTTTGAGAGCAGGGAATGCAGTAGCGTCATCGTAGCCTCCAACATCTACGGGGTCAAAATTTTCGGACCACTGTGAACGATATGGATTCCACCACATAGGCTCCCATCCTGTCCAAAATCTCCATCGTCTCGGCACCTCCATGATGGCAGCAGACTGCGATAGCTGCGTAACCTGGAGCGACTCTTCGGCCCATAGAATATCCCCCATCTGAACTGTGAATCAGAGCGAGAGCAATCCTGGGACTGGAAAGACGTCCAGCTGAACTTGCGCAAGCTTCAGAGTGTGAGGACAACGTGCCTAAAGTATTATTGATGAGCAGGACGAGTGGCTGTGACGAACAGCACGGCCTTACTGAAATATACATATACAAGGAATGTTATCGCCGCCGAAATGCAGCATTCTAGTACATCGGAAGCGCCTGTATTGTACCAGTATTCGTGAAACCAAGAGTCAGAAATGAATGCTCGAGCCACGCGTGTGAATAGGATATGGGTAGCAGGAAAACGTCCTAATGTGTGGTGGGAAAATGAAGGCCTGGCTTACATTGTTGCAAACAAAGCTTCAGCCGCATGCTCCGCTTGGTACTTACTCCAGCTAGCGCAGCTCGCTCGTCACAGCACCTGCTGCGATCAAGTTCCATCGACTCGGACGGCGGAGCAACCTGTCGTATTGCATATTTCTAGCTTTCCGGAAGGACTGGATGGCCCTACAAGCACCGAGGTATCTGCCAGAACTGCGGTCGCGGTAAGCTATATGCAATCGACAGAGCTTTGAAAGAGAATGCCGTACTTGTCAGAATTAGAGTACCGCGAGACACAGGAACTGAAGTTTTAGAAGCGCCATACAAACAAGTATGTGCACATTGACCTAGCGGTGGATCAATTGCTGTGAGTCTTTATGAAGATAACTTGGGGTCTTGCTTGCGGCACGCATTCGCAGGATAAAGCACCTGACCAGCTGAGCTGTAAATCTAGATATTTAGAGCTCCCCGGCACGAATCTAAAGTGGTAGCCCTTAGGCTCAAGAACGGAAGCAATACGGTGAGAGCAGCAATACCGGATGCAATCTCGCCATGCTATGTCAAATGGCTTGCCGTCCATGTGCCAGAAGAGGCCAGATAACCTGCATGAGGAATCAAAGAAGGATGTCAATGCGGCTAGCTTTGATCCCATACTTACCTACCGTCAAGTTGAACAAAGCGACGAGTTGGGAGCTGGGTATGCGGTGTGCGTGTCGCTGCGGTGGGGATATCGTTTGAGGCCTGTCACAACGAGGTGCTGCCGTGCAGCTTCCATGAGACGATACCCGCTGCGCCGTGCAGTGACCTGCTATAATCCTAGGCCGACTTAGTCTCATTTCTTGTGATGGCACACGCATGGACCAGAGTTGAGCACGACCGAGCTGAGATGGTTGCTGTGAATTCTCCACGTGGGAGAGCGCCAACTGTTCCGCCCGTAGCAATGTCGGTGCTGAAAGTCTCGCTTGACCGAGTACTTGTCCTCATCCTCCATCTCTCTTTCTCTCTCTTCGCATTCTACATCTTACGACCCCTTTGAACGATTTTTACAGATATTCTGCGCATCTTGGAGTCCCGGATCCATTTTCTTGGCCCCTTTTGGTCCTAGTTGAGGTGCTGTCACAGCTCGCTGGCGACCTCTCACCGCATTTTCCTGTGTTGCCAGAGCGGGTTCGTTTCAGGCAGGCCTTCGCGTTTCAAACTACACCCTCGATCTATTTTACCAGAAATTCCTCATCTTTGTACTATCTACCATGATGTCCTCGCCTAGCACAGACACGATAACTAACCACGACGAATACATCGCACGCGATACCGATTCCTTACGACCACACTCCATCGACCTCACCCTCGAATTGGAACGACAACTCGAAGCCGAATCTCTCCCTACCTCTCCTGTAGACGAAGTCCACACCCGCTCTCGTTCTCAGTCACTCGACCCGCAAGTTCTCGCGTCCATCGTCACCCAGCTCCGGCTGTCTGTGGCAGATGTCACGAAGGAGCGCGACGAACTCTCCACCCTCCTCGCTGAAGTCCAGAACCGCGAGATGGGGCTCAAGGATGCCCTGCACCAGGTGTCGGAGAAGTGCATCAAGTTAGAAGGCGATCTGACTGCTGCCACGGACAAGCAAAAGGAGGACCAGGACGCTATCACCATGCTTCGCAGCAAGTTAGAGGATAGCAGGTGTGTATACTCATTCGTTTTATTATGTTAAGAGTGGCTAACATTTCACTTCACCAGACGTGCACTGATGCGACTGCAAACTGAAAGCCGCAGGATGAGCCAAGCGTCCAACATGACCATAGACTTGTCGCGCGCAGGGCCTTCCACGTTGAACGGACCACCTTCGTCGCGCCGGAGTTCTTTTGCGCCTGTGACAGGATCTGCGAGTAGCCGCATCAATGCGCATCGCAGAATATCATCAGTATCAGATTCCGGTACTTACTACGGCGAACATGGACAGCTGCCGGGTTCTCCTCGTCCGGTCTCTGTGCTCGAGCCTCTGCACCTCCTCAGCAATAGTGCACCGGCTTCAACGAACGCGCCTTCGAACAACAGGAGAATTTCGGGCTTCTTTGGTCGGACGACTCCCACACCGGATCTGCCACCCACCGCGGACGCCTCCGAGTTGGAGGAGCTGCGGAAGGAGCTTCAGGCGGTGAAGGAACAGTTGGAGGAGACAAGGCACGAGTTGACAGAGACTCGTGAAGCACAAGAGGCATCAGAGACATGTGTCAACGCCCTCAGAACCTTCATAGCGGAGAACAGCATCGGGATGCACCCGCCGGGTACTGCCGGGGTCACATCAGGGAACGTCTCCTCATCATCTGCAGAGGGTGCATCGAACAGAAACAGCTCTTCGAGATGGGCCTTCAGGCTGTGGAACACTCCCACGAACACAGCATCGCCCAGCGCGTCTCCCGCGCTGCCACCGCCAACAACATCTTCGACCAGCGCACCGCCTCTGAGCAGGAAGCTGGGAGGATTCTTCAGTTCTCGGGGTAGCATGTCTTCGACATCGTCAGCACCGCCTGCACCGCACGCTCATCAGCAGGAGCCCATCTTGAACGGATCTGATTCGTCCTCCGACGACTCAGGTACGGAGCCTGTCAGTCCGGCATCTGAGCTGCCTGGGACGAACATCCTCATGCACAACTACGACAGTGGTGTGGGAGTATTGACCGATTCACCGGAGCACAAGAAGGCGGACCTGGAGGTGGTCGACTTGGATCACGGTAGGCTGGTTACGGTGTCATGAGTGGAGATGCGGTTTACCAAGGAGATGCAGACGGATATGTGATAGGGTTCACTATGCACCGGTTGACGATTAAATGTACAAGTTCAATAATGGTTTCCTGTATTGGAGTTGAGGATATATGTTTGAAATCGATTTGTACTGGCTGTATACGATGCATGGACTAGAACACAGCCTATGTCAGTAGCCCGAATGATACGCAGCCTCGTCCGCGGTGAAATGCCGAGAGTGGTCGGCCTGTGGGACGGTCATCACTCTCAGGATCATGAAAGGCCCAAATCAAGCTGTCTCGTCTGCTGTCCGGGGTGCAAGCGCTCAGAACAGCGCCCACGAGCAGATGATAGCCAGGGCTCCTGTTCGTCCGAGCCTGCCATCCTCCGTCGCTCTAGCGAGCCTGCATGTTGTCCTCGTCCTCGTCCAACGGCCACGAAAAAATGAAGCGGCGAAATGCCCCTCTCTCCTGTGCAGAGTGCCGCCGGTACGCCCCCAGTCGTCCTTCGATCGGATTGGTTCCCTACTGATACCCATTCGTCGCTTAGCCTTAAGCTAAGGTCCGTGCTCGTCGTAGTCTGCGCCCGCGACCCATGCTGAGCACAGCTTGTCAGATGTTCGAGAGTATTTCCGTGTGCGAGTTGCGTCAAGAAAGGTTGTGCCGCCATCTGCCCTGAAGGTACGCGCAGGCCTTCTTTGTGGCTTCTACCGCACTAACCTTCGCGGCACCAGGCTCTCTCACCACGGGCAAGGGCAATAGGTACAGTCATGGCAACGCCTAGTGGCCTGTCGCCGTCCCTGACCACCGATCTAGATTCGTTTTAGCAAACACCGAGGTGTTGCATGAGAAAATCTCAGTCCTTTCAAATAGAGTGCGTCAACTGGAAGATGCATTGGCAGTTTTATACGCAGAGAAGGGTTCGCCGGAGCCCCATCCGTTGCTCACCCCAGAGTTGCTCCAATTAAAACGGCCACTGGAGAGGGAACCCCCCGAGCCACCGAAGGAAACAGAAGTTGACACCGCCGAAGCCATAGATGCTGTGGGCTCGCTGTGAGTATATATAACTTCTGCTCCTAGATAGCACAGATTGACATGTGGCTAGGTCGATCACCGAGTCCGGACATACAAAGTTCTTCGGTACCACGGCGAATGCATGGGTGAGAATTTGTCTCAACTTTCAGTCATATATGTAGCCACTCACTGAGCGTTACACCACAGTATCTCCTTCAGGTACGCTTCACGAGTTTACGTTCACAAATCGCTGATTAAGATCTTGCGGTAGAATGAAGAGGGTGATGATGATGAGACTGAGAATCCCGAGATCGCGCTACCCACTGACGTACCTTGGATAAGCCATATATTCCCTTTCGCACCAACACTCGGGCAGACCAGAATGGATGTACGCCATCTCCTTCTATCTTCTCTTCCAGAAGTCGGCACGGCTCGCCTGCTTGTGAAAATATACTATCGCCACTGTGCATGGATGTGCGTTATTCGTCAGCCTCCAAACTTCTTGTGCCGGCAGTTGACCAAGCAACCTCGTCTAGGTACACGCCGATACCCGAAGCTGAACTGTATTCCACTATCTTCTCGCGCATGTACGATCAAGCATGGCCTGAGGATCAAGATCCAAACGATTCGCACCGTTTGGCTGTTTTGTACATGGTGTTCGCGCTTGGAACCCTCATGGATTTGGATAAACCTTACCTATCCGTTGAAGCAACGCAGTATTATCAGCTGGCTCGTGCTTCCCTTTCTCTGGACTCTATACTGGAACACCAGTCTATCCCGGCGATACAAGCGCTGGTAAGTCTTGAGAAAGCGGTCCCGATGTCCACGGATGCTTGCTGAGCACACGTGAGCAGGTTCTTATGTGCCATTTCATGTTTCTGTCTTTCCGAGACGGCCCTCGCTGGGCCTTGATGGGCTTGGTCGTCAAGCTCGCACAAAGCGTTAGTCCAATTGGTTTTTAATTTGTTCTCTCCGCTGACCCTGTGTTCTACCTTCTAGCTTGGACTCCGTAAGTTCTTAGATTGGGTGGAGATTCCTTAGAATTAATCTCAACCGTTTCAGACCGTGACAGCGGGAAATGGAATTTAAGCCCGGACGAGACGTTCAGGCGGCGTGCACTCATGTGGGAAGTCTACACGTATGACTCCTGGCAGGTGAATACCGCGCAGACGCTTCCTTACGACCTTGTTAACACCCTGGCAAACACAGAGCCTAACGTTCGGACGACCTCCCTCATTTGCACTCGCCTTCATCGATTGCCAGATGGCAGAACCTGAGGCGCAACCAGTGGCGCAAGGGGAGGAGGTAGAGATGTCCTGTAAGTCTTTCGTAGAGGTAATCTTACCACTTACTCATTTTCCATCCTTTATCGCAGACGATGCGTGGAAACATCGCTTCGCGTCACGTTGTCTCAGCGTGGTACATGAGCAAGGGTTTGGCGCTCGAACACCGAACTACAAGGCGATTCAGGAGCTCGACAAAAAGGTCCGCAGCTTCTACGTGCCGCCCTCCTTGAGGGTACCAGGGTTTGGAGGGGCGAAGATGATGGAGCTTACCCCGCCATCCATCGAGTTGACCATGCAACGTCATATCGTGTTCGCTATCCGAGAGATCAGTAAGTGAATGCTAGCTCATCTCCTGTACGTTAAACTGACCGCGTGTCACAGCTATATTCTACCTTCATCGTGGCTTCTTCGCCCGAGCTATCGAGGATAGCCCTGAGGACCCACTTGGTAGCAAATATGCGCCATCTGTGTTGGCTGCTTACACCAGTGCTTGCACATTTGTGGGCCTGGTTAAGAGTCTCCACTCCCAGCAGCCTCAACTTACCGAACGCCTGTGGTTCCTCTTTACCCACGTGTTCTCCTGCGCTGTGAGCCAACCTCTTCATACCTACAAGTGTCTTCCACTAATCGTAATCAGATCGTATTGGGGTCGATAGCTGCAAAATCTCCCAGTCTTCCCTTCGCGCGCTCCGCGTTGATGAACCTCGACTCTGCCTGCAACTTGTTTGAGGTGGTGCGCGAGAACGATCGCGCTGCGAAGGTTCTGGTAAGTTAGTGGGTTTGTAGCCTCGATGCAAAGTCTAACAGCTTTTTAAGCCCGTCTTACGGAAGCTGAAAGGCCGAGCGATTCTCGCCATGAACAGTGCACCCGCTGCTGCATCGCCGTCCACCTCGCGCATGTCTCCAGGAGGCTCTATCATAAAGGAGGAGGATGAAGAACTGGCAGCGTTAGGCGGCAAGACCCGCCTGGTGGCAAGGAAGTCGTCATCTCAACCGTCTTCTCCCCAGGATGCCGCCCAACAACAGACCCCAAGTCCGCAGGGCTCTCCGGTCCAAGCTTACTCACCAGACCACATACCGTTGATGCCAGTGTCTGGCATGCCACATACAAACGGCATGGAGTCTCCTGTGGTTCGTTGGCCAGCATTTGTCCAGAGCCCTAGCGATATGTACTACAACCAGTACCCTGTGAATGCTGGACAATGGTCTCCAGAAAGTGAATATGCTCCACAGGGACATTCACCCACGATTCCAGTGGGTGTAGGACCTATGCAATACCCCGCGTACGAGACTATGCAGCCGATGACGAACTCCTACGCCCCGACACACTCTCCTATGGAGTCCCCTATGCAAATCACGGATCCGAATGCCTCATGGCAGAGTCTGTTCGCGCAGTTTAACCAAGCATGATTGTTTGAACTCTTGCTTCCTTGCTCTACAGTATCTGGATATCGTCTGTGTTCGTGTAACATTACGTCCGGGATTTTCTTGGAGGGTTCAGCTTTTCTCCTGTCTTAGCTTCTCGCTGTTCTTTGGTTCTCGTTGTACTAGAGTTCTGGAATAGGAATAAAACGCAATTACTTGGATTCATTGGCGGAGGAGACCGATTGTCGAGATCAGTGGTGTCGCGTGTTCGCGACGCGTGTCGAGATTGATCGCTGCAGCGGAGTGAGCGCTTGACCATCTGGTTCCTGGTCCTCATCACACTGGCTGGCATCGCGTTCTTCGACCCTCTAACATGGATTCGGTAGACCCAAGGACGAGAAGCAAGATCATCCTGGATGCTGATAATGCGTCCTCACGGTCGTGAGTGATGCAGTGGAGATGCTTGTAATCACAACCTCACCGAGACACCTAGGATCCCGTTACCACAGGTGGCATTGACGAACCTGCTTTTCATATTGGCACTGGGATCTGCACAAGACTTTCTAATGTTCTCAAGTGCCAATGTATCCTGGGTCGTGGTGAGAGTGTTGGCTTGCGGGGCATTGGCGGTCATCGCGTGGTGGCTTGCAACGGGTCAGTGGTCAATACGGAGATCAATCGAGGTGCGGAACGTGCAGAGCACCACGCCATGATGTGCTGACGTGCAGACTCTGTAGTGGCCAACTGTTGCTTTTGCTTCTGTGGTACAAGTCATACGAGTAGTATGCTTGATTTCGGCGTTGGCTTCCCTGCCACATCCCCGGTATGAATGTAGCTCTATTGTGCGTGGTGAAAGCTTATTTTCGTATGCTATCACCAGAGTCGCCATTATAGCGCTATTCTCCTCACTTTGGGTGAACTGTGTCTTGCGTCCGCCATCGGTGTGTCTTGCGAGTAATCTCTCCGTAAAACTGTTGAAACGAATATGCATTAGAGGTTGCATGCTATGGGCATCATGCTCGGCCTGCTATTCTCTTTTTTTTCAAGTGCAAACTTCTCATATAGCAAGCTATGGGATGTGCTGCCGCCATACGCTGCACTATTAATGGAGGCCTTCTCTTCCAGTATACTGGAACATACGCAGTCGGTTCTCATACCATCACTTGGAGGAACCTTCGCGGCAGGTATTACCACCGTCGGGGGATTCGCTTGCTACGCTATATTCTATCTGTTGAGCAAAGTTGTTGTAAGTTCATGTTTGCAAGTGTTCACGCGCAAAATTGATCTGACAATGCCTAGCTCGGCGGGGACGCAGAGACACCCGCTGGAATAGCACCATTTTTCGTTATACCCCTTCTTGCTGCGTCCGTTCTCTATGCTTCACCGTCTTTATCTAGAAAGATGGCTACGACCTCTTCGTCTCAAGACGTCTCAACGTCCTATGCTGTTGCTGTTGCCTCCAGCGCGTTGTTAGCCGTCCTTGCATTTTCTCAGCATGTCACGATAGCAGATATGCTTGTTGCTGCATGCTTTTGCTACGGTGAGCTTCTTCATTTCTCATCTTTCATAGTTCTGAACATATGTAGGCGTGCGCCCCGGAAAACATCACTCTCTCCGCGAATCGCCTTACACGTCGATCTCACACCTCGGAAGAGCCTATCTCAAGTCTATTCTCTCAAATCCAGAGTCCAGGAAAATATTCTATTTTCTTGTTTTGAACATGTGCTATATGCTGGTGCAGATGTTATACGGGATATGGACGAATAGCCTCGGGCTGATCTCGGATGGTGAGCCGTATTGTGACCACACTCCGTATCGAAGCTCATGATCTACAGCGATCCATATGGCGTTCGATTGCATGGCAATCGGTGTAGGCTTGATAGCCTCGGTGATGGCACGATGGCCTCCAAATGAACGATTCACTTATGGGTGAGTTATGTGTACATTGCAATGCCTTGGATCCGCTATAATGGCCCGATAGCTACGGACGGATCGAGACACTCTCTGGGTTTTCAAACGGGGTTTTCCTCATACTCATATCAATCTTCATCGTCTTCGAAGCGATTGAACGCCTGTGAGTCCTGCTTGGCTTGGATCCCAAGCCAATAGACTATTGATATTCTTCCAGTATGGATCCTCCAGATATGAATACGAGCCAGCTCCTTCTTGTCAGTTCTCTTGGCCTAGCCGTTAACTTATTTGGCATGTTCGCGATGGGCGGACACCACCATCATGTATGTTCTGATAGCGTCATTCAGTCTTGTGTATTGATCTTGGAATAGGGAGGTCATTCGCATAGTCATTCACATGACCACTCGCACGGTCATTCTCATAGTCATTCGCACAGTCATGTCCACAATCATAGCCACTCTCGAGAGAAATTGGCAATCTCAACGGACTCCCATGAGGGCCATTTCGGTGATGGAGCCTTCCATCAGCACTCGGACAGCGACGACAGTCTTCCTTCGCCTCTACATACCCACTCTGAACCACACGGGCATACCCACTCACATTCTCACGCACCAAGCCCCCAGCATCCTTTATCTTTGCCCCTCTCGGAGAGCAGAGAGACTGAGACACGTGTACATGACAGAGCACACGCGAAACTGACATCTGTGAGCTCTCTGTACCTTCGCATTTGCAAGAGTGACTCAACAAGGCTTTAGCCTCAGAGTGATACTGCGTCTCCAATAACCCCTAGTTATCATTTCGGACACGACTCGCACTACGAGAACGACCATGCTGACAGCTATGCACCAAACCTTCATGACCATAGTCATGTTCATGAACATGTGCACGAAGGACATAGTCATAACATGCGCGGTGTCTTTCTTCACGTCATGGCTGTGCGTGCAATTTCGCCAGCCTGCGTACTTCGTCGCTCACTAAAGCACAGGATACCCTAGGCTCCATTGGCGTCATTATTTCGACATTACTGATACAGTACTACGGCTGGACAGGATTTGACCCTATAGCATCGCTGTTTATAGCTGTGCTTATCGCTGCAAGCGTAATTCCGCTCGTCATAGATACAGGGAGGGTCTTGATGCTTGATCTATCGGATCGCACGTCTCATATTGAGGTTGCACTTTCCGAGGTGAGTTGTGCTGAGATTTCCCGCATCTTGGCGCCCGCGCTTACAGAGCTCTGCAGCTGCATCACGTCGAAGGGCTAGAATCTCATTCATCCGCAAGGTTTTGGCCTAAAGACGATAACAGTATCATCGGGTCTATCCATGTGAAAGTATCGCCCTCAGCATCTTCAGTTGATCCTGGTGGCCCTCACTCTACGTTGCAAGGGTATTACGCCAAGCTTGACAAGGCGGTGGAACGTGTCGACACGTTGTTACGCAGCAAGATTGCTGGTCTCGAGGAGTTGAGCATCCAGGTTGAAGGGGGAGATGGCGACGCATATACGTTATGATCATCTGATACCACGTGTTGTAATTCATACCAGAAAGTAGGCTATTACATTGAAGCCGTGAGACTACGTTGAACAAAGCGTTCAAGCGCAGTTGCTGAGTGGGCTTGAGTATGTGAACTTGAAGGATGGCGATGCGCGCGCCAAAAGACAATGAACGAAGCGCTGGTCCAAGCCATTGTCGTCGTCGCGCAGAAGCGTCGCAGCCATTGTTGCCCCCTCCCATTGTTTTCTAACAGGCAACCTAGGGCTACTTGAAGCTGCTGCGATGGGTTCAGTCCTCATCGTCGTTATTCGCCGCCGCGTCTCGTCACATATCACAGCTGCGCTGTCGTAGAGTTCATAACCTTCCTATGGTGACAAGGCAACCTCCTACGTTCGTTCTGACCGCTCCTATGCCTCGGTCCCAGCGGTTTCGCCACATAGTGGCGAAATATTGCACGAGAGTGTCTCACTCGCGTCGTCGTCCACGGATCGCGGAGTCAATCGAGGTCCCACCGACTCCTCCACCCAAAGATGAGATCCATGAGAAGCATCCAGTCAAAGATCTGTCTCTAGGTGTGTATCCGTATCATTTTCCACCGCCCTGGCGCTGATCACACCCACAGTAGATCTACAAGATATGCAGCACGAGTATGCTGCGCATATTGTCTTCTTGACCCAGGCTACCAGTAGTACCCACGACATCATGTCACAACCATCGCATCCTATCCAACCACAATCTCGCTCACCCCCACCTGCCAAGGCTCAGCCATATCCTCAACTACCGGCTTCAGTTGTCTTGCCGCGGATGCTCTCAGTTCCTGAACTGAAGCGTCGAAGAGAAGAGGTAGCCCGTCGAAGCCTCGTCGCTGCTATGCATGACGACCAAGAAGAGGAGGTCTGGCAGCAGCGTCAGAGGCATGAGAAAGAGGTTTTTTGGCACCAGTTAGAGGAGGAGGAAAAGCGGAGGAAGCTTCAACTGGAGAAGGAGTTGCGCTATGTGGCACTCATCAAGAGGATGAAGGAAGATCAGGAACGAAGAGAAGACGAAGAGCGAAGGAAGGCCCTGGAGGAACGGCGGGCTACAGAGCAAGCTCGGCGTCGTCAGCAAGCGCAAGACTTTGAGGAATGGAGGAAAGAACAAGCTCGTCGCGCTCAAGATGAGGCACGTCAGAGGATGGAGAAGCGGTCCAATGTAGTCGCACGGCGTCGCATGGGTATAGCAAGACTGAACAACGCTTGCAGCGACACACCGTCCAGTGAATTTGACTGCTGGCTGACGATGCAAGCCGCTGATTCAATTGTGTGGAGGAGGCGCTTTGCCCGAATACACGGGTCGACCATGACCATCTATAAGGACGCTGTAAGTTGATCACAACATCTCTTCCCTATTGTCTAACAGACTTTATCCAGCTATCATCGCAGCTGATCGCGACACTGAACTTTAGGGAGGTGCAAGACATCAAGGAATGGGAAGATGGATGCGAAGAACTGGAGGGTCTCCCTTTCTCGTTCTGCATGAAGATGCATGATGGCGCTGTGTGGACCATATTCACTGACAATCAGGAGGAAAAGGTGAAATGCTTGACCTCTTTTTTACTACAATATTGACAATATTACATCTCAACAGGAGCAGCTTTTGTCAAACATTGTACAAGCAGCAGGGTTATAATGTTCTTGATGCTAGTGGAATGAGCTATGTACTTCATAATTGAGCTATTGCTAGCATCTATTACTGTATTTATAAAATATGTAGCATAGAATGCTACATTTGTGTAGCGGGTTTGTTTATGAAGCTGTTGTTCTAATTTTCAATCTGTGGTCAGTTAGTAAAAGATTATTAGTAGAGGTTGAGCAGACTCCTCCCCATTCCTCCAAAGCGAGGAGAGGGAAAGGGATGCTTGGTCTCCCCCTGCGCTAGTATATACTAGGGCACACTTCTTGTTCTCGTACCACCATCAGCAACTTTTAGCACCCTGTCTACCAACCCATTGCTCTCCCTAGCTATGTCTCAGACTCCCTTCTCTACGCAAGACAACACCGCCCGTCAGGCCGGCAACTGTCGTGCTAGTCGCAATGATGGGTTAGGTAATTTAGCGAATATTATCAGGACTTCCGTTCCTGGTACTCAAGGCACTGAGGTGAGTATCCACGCCAACCCTTCAACTCCCACTCCCTCTCGTCCCCTTGCTGGGACCGAGGTGGTCCCTGCTACTGTCACCACTGCGTCTTCTCAGGTCCAGCTTCAAGCTGGGTCTGACGGCCTTATTGATGTCGTCGACAAGGCCCTCTTAGCTGCTGATCTCTCTCTTGCGATCGGCACAGATCACCTGATGTCTCCCGCTCCTGCTCCTGCAGTAGTTGAGCAGGAGATGGCTCCTCCTCCTAGTGAGCTAGTTGCTCCTCTCCCTCAACGCTGTCATCATCTGACGGCCCTTCCTGACTTGACTTGTGAGCCCGCGCATCCTCGTGCAGCTTATTTCACTTCCCTCGACGATATTTTCGACCCTTCGAGTAACCCTGTGAGATGGTTCGATCGTGAGGAGTCAGGTCATGTCGCTCATACGTGAGTGAAAGACTTCGACTCTGATTTAGAACCTTTTTCTTTCCAGGAGGTCAATAACCCCCTAATGGTTATGGATTGCGCTTCCCGCTCTTTAGAAGCGATTACTTCTTTTTTGACCAACCCCAATTATGCTCGGCAGATTTTGTTCAAGGCTGATGAAGATGAGATTGTGCCATTTACCGCAGCTCTTTTGAATCTTAATCAGACGTGGCTCGCTTGGGCTTGCACTTTTCATGGACATTCCCAATTGGGTGTTCATAATATTATTGAGTCTGGCCTCGATGGAGGTTTTATTTCTTATTGGTCCGATCACTTCTTCCTCCCTGCTGAGGTCACTTAGAGGTGGATGGAGACTGAGCAGCTCAAAGTCGACCTTGCCACTTCTAGGGCAACAGTTTCTTCTCTCACTCAGCAGCTCACGCATCTCGATGTGTGACAGGCTGAGTACTTTTCTGAACAATCAGTTATGACATCGAATATACACAAATTGTTAGTACATTCAGGGAAGGCTGCGAAGCAGCAGTCCTCCAAGGGAGGTGATACCCTGCTGCCAAGCGGGCGACTTCAATAGAATACGATGTCGGCATGCACAGTGCCGACGATAGCGACTTAAAACGGGTGATTACCCAGTCCTTGTCTCCTGCGCCCACTCCACAGTCTAAGGGTAAAAGCCGCGCTAAGTGAGACTGACTCTCGACACCTGCTCTGGAGGATCGGCCAGAGACTTTGGCCGAACCATCTAGCAAACGTGCTCGGACACACACGTCTAAGCACGATGACCCAGACCTTCTCATGCTCCACCTTCCGTCTGGCTCTAGCTTGAACAATGTGCGGGGTGCAGAGACATTGCAGGTGATCGATGCATTCCATCCGCTCGTGACAGCCATCCCCGATTTGCCCCTTAACAAGGGCATGCGACTTTCTGGAGTGCTACGAGATGTCATCAAAGGCGTTAGCGCTGGAGATATGGATTGTCACGTCAAGGATCTTGACATGGCTGAGGCAAAGGCAGCGAAGGTGAAAGACGAACCTTCACTTACTCAATTGGCGATCACCGCCACCCAGAAAGAGTGGGCGGGGTCCAACTCATTTTACGAGGTCTGAATGAAGCAGGGAGTCTGGCCCCCTGTCGACTTCTCAGACTTCTCCATGTCATTCTTCTTCTGAGGGGTGATGGCCCGTAATCTCATGCATGTTGGCTTGAACAATCAGGTTAAGGCATGTATCAGGCGCTGCGTAGACAACTGTCTCGTGGTGCAAATGTCAGCTCACATCTCTGATAAGGAGTTGAAGGAGCTTGATGAACAATTCAAGTTGCACCTGGATTCAGTTCAGTACATGCAGCTAGCACAAAAGATGGGCATTGTCACTGCCCTCTATATCAACACCGTCCTCTTCTATCAACTGGAGACGACTGATCTCAATTTTGCCGAGGACATCCTCGACCAGCTCATGAAATTCAATCGTGAGTTGGGTGAGGTCCTCGTTCTCAACCCTACTGAGCTGATCATCGTCGACGGTCAGCATCGGTACATTCAGCAACTAGCATGTTGAGTTTCGACTCTGATGCTGAGATGCACGACTAGGATGTTCCTGGTCTACATGCGTGACTCCAAGAAGAGTGCTGCGGCATGGCAGTTTCGCAACTGCAATGTCTTCGTCTTCAATCAGGCTTGTTCCATGTCTCTTTGAGCATGGGAACAGAAGTCATTCCAATGCTTCAAGTGCTGGCAATGGGGTCATCTGGCCCTCGCCTGCCACACTGGTTCAGTCTACTGCTGATGTTGCAGTGGACCTCACTCCCTCTTCGATCACGACAACCAATGTGTCCCATGTATGACTCCAGCTACTCAGGTCTGTACTGAGGACGCCAATGATATGCAGGACCATTGCAGCCATCCACCATTTTGCATCAACTGCAGCGAGGCACACAAGGTGAACAGCTACGTATGTGCATTTTACAAGTACTGAAAGAACTCTGAATGGCGCAAGACTCATGGCGTCAGTGGGGAAACCCTCCAAGTCGGCAAAACCTGCAGTGATAAGGACAGGTTCATGCCTGCTCATAGCCGCCCCATCTCTCTCGCAGGACATTCAGTTCGTGGTGGTCATGGCAGACGCTCTCTGAGCTACGCTGCGGCTACTGCCACTTCGTCTTTCTGCACCAAGGACCCTCGCCCATGCCTGCCACACACGTTGCGGACTGGTAATCCATTTGCGGTCTTAGCCGACCCTATTCCTGGTCTCGGCGTAAGCCATTCTCTTCTCATTTGTTATGGTCTTTTGATCATACTGATTCTGTCTTCTTCTAGACAGAACGCGAACCTTACGACTTGGTGTCTGAGGTGTCCACTGCCTTGTGCCAAGCTGAACCCTCCGCTGTTCTGATTTCGAGCAGCTTGGATGACCTTTATGTGATGCCTCGCACTGCAGTTGACAAACACGGAGACACCCACATGGAGGGAAAGTCTTTTTAATTTGCTCCCTTTACTTGTGCATTTGTATTATGAGTAGTAAAACGTTATCATTTATCGCACAAAATGTGCAAAAATCTGCTCAAAACATGATCGCTTTGCTGGAGCGCTACTGCACCACTGATGTGATCTTAATTCAGGAGCCCTATTGGAGTTTCATTAAGAATGTAGCTTCTTCTATTGATGCGAATGGGGTTCCATTCAGATCTATGAGTTGGACGCCTGCTGCTGGCACTTGGAACCAAGACACTGGTATCTCTTATGAGCAGATGATTGCCCCTCATTACTTCACATGTATTGGGGCTTCCTCGACGACATGTGTTTGTATATTTCTCAACAAATGACTCCACTTCCAGAAGGTGCAAATTCGTACTGACTTGATCAAACATGACGACGTCTTGCTCGTCGAAGTTGAACTTGACAAAGAGCCATTCTTTATTTTGAATGCCTACAACGATTCTGATACTCATGTGGTGCTCTTCGAATTGGAGCGCTTCGTGATGCAGCCTCATCTTGACATACACATGTTGGCTAGAGACTTTAATCTCCACCACAAGCTATGGGGTAGACCGAGTATCCAATCCTGATTCCTTGCTATCTGTGAGCATTTTATTGACGTTTGCACCCTTGATTTGGCACTTGAATACTGCAATCCTGTAGGTCGTCCTATGTGGAAGAGCAACAATGAGTGTCTCCGTCGTCATACCATTGATCTGGTTTAGATGGCCCCTGAGGTCACTCCTTATGATGATGTTTGACTTGATCTGGCTGGTCGCAATCGTAGCGACTATGCTATCCTATCTTGGAAGGTGGATAAGACACTCTCGACTGAGGGGCCTCCTTTCTTTAAACCTTTCTCTGACACCAAACTTGAGTTCTATAATAAACTCACTGCCCACATTGCTGACCTCCCTTGTCATCTTTGGCATGAGGAGACAATGATAATTGATGTCGAGCGCTATGCTGACGCGCTTGGTGAATTATGCGATAATACTTGGAATGAGTTTGCAAAGCTTACTAAGTGATTGAAAATGTGGTGGAATGCAGATTGTACGCGTGCCCACGACACCTTACATACTGCTCAGCGAGCGATCCCTCAGAGTCATCCTCAGCGGCAGGAGGAACTTGGTATCCTCAAGAACACCTTGCGTGAGGTCATTAAGAAGGCTAAGTGTGAGTACTATGAGCGTGTGATAGCTGAGACACACTCTCAGCGCATTTGGGATTTGGTCGAGTGGACTCATCCATGCAAAGACCAGAACTATCATATGCTGACCTGCCCTGACGGGTCAGCTATTCTAGACAATGCGGAGATGACAGAGGCCTTCTGTCAACAGTTCTTCACAGAGAAGCCTCGAGACATCAACCTGAAATGGGTTGATGATCTCTCTCAACAGCTTAAACGCTCCTTCCCTCTGATTATAGAAAAGGAGATGATCGAGCAGATCACTAAGACTAGCAACCATACAGCAGCTGTTTCCGATTATATTACTTGGCACACGTGGAAACATGTGGCTAAGACAAATCCTCATGCATTGGTGAAGCTTAAGATCTTCTTTAACGCTATGGTACATACAGATTGCCATCTCAGTCAGTTCAAGCGGGGTCTTTCACTCTGTTTGGCGAAGCCAGGGCGTGATCATATGAAAGCTAAGGGTTATCGTCTGATTATCCTTCTCAACACTCTCAGTAAATGGTTTGAGAAAATTATTGCGCGCTGTCTCCAATTTGATGGCCAGAAGTCTGAGATCTTACACCTGAGTCAATTCGGGGGTACAATCCAACACTCTACTACCGATGCAGGCGTTCAGCTCATTCACAACATATGCCGGGGTTGGTTGGTGAACAAAGACATGACAGCGTTGCTGTTTGATGTCTCGTCTTTCTACTCTTCTCTTCGACATGACATTTTGGTTGCCACTATGCGCAAGCAAGGCTTTTATTCTTCACTTTATAACTTCATGTCATCATACTTGGCAGATGGAGAGACACATTTATTGTTCTAGGGTTGTACCATAGAACCGGTCCCCATCAAACAGAGTGTGGGACAGGGATCTTATTTATCCCCGATCTTATCGGGGTTGTATATCACTTCAGCTCTTTTTCGAGTTGCTCCAATCGACCAGATTTTACCTGCCAATATTCAACTTCAGATGTTTGTTGATAATGGTTTCTTCTATGCTATTAATTGTAACCTTGAGGTGAATTGCCACTTCATTGCTTGCTTTTACAAAAACCTTGTTATCCATCTCTGGAACTTCGGTATCGATATCGGTGCTGACAAGAACAAGTTGATCCACTTCCAGTGCAGGTGGACCCCTTGGGCTGCTGAATTGCCGCTGGAGCTGACTGTCACGCTATATGATCTGCAGTTACAGCAGAGTCATATTCAGGTTGTTCCTCAGCCCAAGGTCCACTACCTTAGATTCTATCTCGATCAGTCTTTGACATTCAAGGATCACATCAAATACTTTGCCAACAAGGTAATGCGCACTATTGATGTGTTGCGCTCACTAGGCAACTCAGTTAAGGGTCTGACTCCAGTTGACAAGCAGAGACTCTACCTCTCCAATGTCATTCCACTGATGACCTATAGAGCCACTCTCTGGTGAGATCCTAAGTGGCATCATAAAGAGTGGATTGTCAAGTCTCTCCAAAAGGCCCAGAATAGGGCCACTATCTGGATCACAAGTGCATTCCACACTAGCCCCATTCATGCAGTCGAGATGATTGCGGGGTTGATTCTTGTTCACTACAATGTCAACAAGCTCATGAAGCATGCCAGTCTTTGGACTCGCACCCTTCCTTATTCCCATCCTTTGCGTGCCCACCTGCCTCAGTTGTGGAACATGAACAAACTTAACATTACGGTCCCATTCTCACTCCAGAACTAGGGGTCTGGTACTTGCAAACCTTTGCTTAGTCAGGTCACTCCAATTAAGTACATTGACAAGTACAGCAGGACTTCTACAGAAGACTTCCTGCCGCTCCATGCTGAGAATTGCCCGAGTGATCATTTTCTCGAGAATGTTGACCTGATGCACCTTGTGTTTGACGTTAAGCCCTCTTGCAAGAAGGGGACTGACAAGTTTGACGAGTGGCTTCGTGACACTCTCATGCCGACCCTTCAGGATGCCCTGAAGGATCCCACTGCGCTCAATATCTTCACAGATGGCTCGATCAAGAAAAAGACTGAGCGTGATGGTACCAAGAAAGTTCTATCTGCAGCTGCGTGCCGCATATACTGAGCAACCAATTGGCATAAACTTCGATTAGTCAAGAAGGCAGCTATCCCTTGTGGAGTGGCTACCTCTTATAATACTGAAGTGATGGCCATCACGATGGGCCTTTACCATATGCTTGCTTACCTCGATCGCTTGCCTGATTCTAGCAAGATGATCAAGGAGATCCATATTTGGACTGACAGTCAATCTGCAAGTGGTTTGGTTGCAGAGCCCAAATTGGGTCCTGCCTAGATCGCTCATATCTCTCAGATCAAGTCTCTTCGCCACTTCTTTGCACCTGGCAAAGACACTATTGTCACTACTCATTAGTGCCCCTCTTATGTGGGCATCAAGCAGAATAAAGATGTGGACACTGGCACCAAGAATGAGTTAAAGTTGCTACAACCTGACCTTGTGTCATACTCCATTGCACGTGAACGTGCGACCATCGCTATGCTTGCCAATTGGTGGGTGAATCTTTGTGCCGATGACTGGTTGCACGCTTACCATCTGATTTATCCTGTTGAGCACCATAAGAAGGTTCATTATATTGCCAAGCAGCATGAGCCCCTCAAGCACTTTGGTAAAGACCACCGCATGATGGTGCACTTCACACATGTTGTCACAGGTCATGCTCCTATTGGCACTTTCCGTGAGCGCTTTCACCTCAATGGAGATACTGAATGTCCTTGTGAGTATCCTGGTACTTGAGACGTTATGCATACTATCAAGGATTGTCTGCTTTGGCACCATGAGCATACTTGGGCTTATCCTTTTTAACACTGGGAGACTCAGCTTGATCCTTTCAAACAGGTTGAGCCTTTCCTGCATGCCAACCCTCTTGCGTTCACTTTTGAACTTTCGGAATTGGACGCTGCTACTATTGAGAACTCCAACGCGTCTTTGCAGCATGTTTATCTTCGGCAACATTTTGGTCCTCTCATGGACCAAATAGACGAGGTTGATGATCGAGAGGTTGATGAAAACTTTGAGATCTTCCTATGCGATCATGCGCCGCATGGCATTCATGCCGGGCCAGCTGCTTTGATATACATGTGGTTGATTCCTTACAACTGCATAGCTGAGTCTATTTTGAGGATGATTGCATGCAATGCTCATGTACATTCTCGCTTTCCTTCGTTGGCAGTGCATCTGTCCTCGGTGGCTTCTCCTCTACTACCTGATCTGCCACTTGAGCTGCCTCCTCCTTCACCTGAACCACCTCCTGTTAATGAACGGGAGTATTGGATCTTTGATGGGTTCTCACCAACTCCTAAGGTGACCCCTCCTCCTGAACCTCTTCGGCTTCATTTGTTTGAGGATGGTTCTGGTTATGTTTATGGAGGACCCCTCCCTTCACCAGAGGGTACTCCTGTTTCTTACGATGGTGACCCACTCAATATTGGTGTGATCGACCATATTCCTACTGTTGCGACTGAGCTTCACTTTACTGCCGACCTTGTCGAGCAGTTGCAGCTCTTGATGCTTGATGCACCTCGCCCACTGCTATTGCCCCGTCCTCTTCCCAATTGGGATCTGGATGACTTTGATGAATGGGATCCACGTGATCTCGACTTTCCCTGTATGTGAGCGTTCATTCAGGAGATATTTACTCTAACGAATTCCTGCGCACTTGATTATTTGCTCAATCACCATTTTATTGGTGACGACATACTGGCACTGGGCACTGCGTCTCTTAGTAATATCTCTCCCAGTAGTTACAAGCCCTGACGGACTGCGCTTGGACACTAATAGTTAGGGCGCATGGACACTATTTGATTACGGTAGTTCTTTTTAGTTCTCTCATAGAAACTTTCTCTCAGTGCTCATGTACTTCACGTACGCGCTATATAAAAGCTGCAACGCCTGTGGTGCTTTGATCAAAAAAAAAAAATAGTATATACTAGGGTGCTACTTCGACTTTGAGCGCTACTTTTCGCGTGTTGACTGTCCTTTTCCTTCCTTGCCAAGGGAACTGATATCAAACATTTACAAACAATGCCTGCTACAGTACTTGAGAGAGTCGGACCTCAAAAAGAATAGTATTTGTTCAGGTATTATCTAAGACTTGTATTATATAGATATCAGATATACGATTCAGTGCTCTCAGAGGGTAGTGTCGACTTTCACAGATTTTCAGTTTTAGAGGTGACTGTTGTGAGCTGTGCAGTCATTGTCAGTGTGCGTTTGCAATGAGAAACATATGACAGGAATGAAGTTAGTAGACCACAAGAATTTTGTAGTTATTAAGCTACCACTACTAACTTGGTGGCCATCTGAAGATTTTTCTGAGATGTTTGTGATGCACAGAGCATAATATAGAATAAAGCAACTTATTTTCTTTATCTCTGGTGAATACACACATAAGAATATTATATTTCTGTCTGAAATATATCTAATGGCTTCTGATTAAAGGCAGTTACGATGGGCACCTGACATGATCAATCCATTTTGTATACATTTCACGAAGGTCCAGAAATAAGAACAGTGAGACAAGAGTGAGTAAGCATGCATGAATGGAGCTGAGGTTCACAAACGTGAATGAGAGCAAAAATGAACTTCTAGAGTCAGTACCGAGACAAAAGAAAATCAGACAGATAAATAGATACAAATAATATCTGCAACTAAGTGCTCATCATACAATGCACTCAACATCCTGCTTTATTCTTCATCAATGCTGTTACACACTTTAGCATGCACATTATAAATCAATAAGAGTATAATAGATAGAGATGTTGTATTAATTATCTATACTTTGTTGATAATATATGACAGTCATCTATACAAGACTAGACAATGCTTTGATATTCAGTTATTGCATTTCATAGCTCTAGAACTCATTCTCTTGGCACCTCTGTTGCAAACATGTACTGACAATGACTGCACAGCTCACAAAAGTCACTTCTAAAACTGAAAACCTGTAAAAGTTGACACTACCTTTTGAGAGCACTGAATTGTATACTTGATATTGACGAAGATTCTGAGCGGTACGCGGCGTCAGCCACATGCCACGTGGTTTGAGCGCCGGAGTTCGAACCTTAATTACCATAGGATACCGGTAGCTACGAGTCGCGCTGTAGCTCTCCTCTTACCGTTCGCACCGGGTAACACATACTACTGTCTATCGGGCTGGCTCTCACGCACCGGCACTGGGTCCGATTTTCACACGAACGGTGTATATTGCTGTTACAAGTTCTCGAACTGGTCTCTGTGGCGGTCAAGTCACAGGTCATACCTCTGGTGCTTCTTTTCTCACACTCCCTGCATTCCCACCATCATCCATGTCGATCGAGGACTTGCGCCCGCGGTTCCCCCAGCTCACCGCATACGCAACTACATCGAATGGGCCATTCGAGTCGAGGCCGAGCTCATCCGCAAGAAGCTCTGGTACAACGTCGTGTACATCGAGGGCGAGCCAGCGGAGGGCCTGACGATCGAGGAGCGGGACACATGGTGGAAGGCCAAGTTGGCCAAGAGGTCGAAGGAGAAGATGGTGAGGCGAGGGCAGAGCTGATCTTGAGGGTTGAGGACTCGCAGCTGGCGGCACATGAAGAGTCGGGACCCTATGGAGAGTCTGGGAGGATTTGAAGAAGGTTCACGTTGCTCGGGGCTTGGGCATCACAGTTGGCGGCTGCGTCGGCACTGGTGGAGGATGGTCAAGGGCGAGAAGGAGAGTATGTCGGCCTGGATAGGTCGGGTGAAGGGAGCTGTGCACCAGTTGGTCGAAATTGGCGTGCAGGTGTCTGATGAAGACAGGATTCTGGTTCTCACCAACGGTCTCAGTTCGTCGTACGATTCGTTTGTCATCTCCCTGGACGCTACGCCTGTGCACGAGCTAACTCTTGAGGTTGTGATCAATCGCCTACTCAACGAGGAGGTGCGTCGCGAGAACAGGAGTGAGCAGGATGTGGAGGATCGGGCAAGATTGGAGACGGCGGTTATGTTGGCAAGGGGAAGCTCAGGTTCTGGTATTGCGGTCAAGGCAGGAGCTCGGACTTGTTGGTCTTGCGGTGAAGTGGGCCATGGTCAAGGCGAAATGTCCTCACCGGGTTGAAGGATGGGGATGCTGCTGAGAAGCAGGTGGCACACGTAGCGCTGTCGGCAAGGAGCGCCGGG
>JANHOG010000126.1:0-25460 GCA_027627325.1 Phlebia brevispora
CGCATCGAGTCCTACCAGCTCGCAGTCGCCTGAAGATAGCCCTCTCGCTACCTCCAGGTCTCTCGAAGAGTCTGCTGTGGTACTAGACGTGAAAGATATCTCGCATACGGACGAGGTTGAGCCTACAATCCGTCCCGAAGATTCCTGGATAGACGCCAATGGGGATGGGCAAAATGAGGAGCATCCTCCAGCCGCAGTCGACGCCCCAGCTGCAGCAATCATACCTCCAGTGACAGCGTCCCCCCCTTCAGCCGAAGTCAAGGCTAAAGTGAAGGCGCCAGCAACTCCCAAGCCTCCACAACCACCCGTCGAACCAAAGCAGCCTACAAAGATGGCGAACGGGAATGGAAACCATGTTCAACCCGTGCCAGAGAAACCAGAATCGTCTGCGCAAGATGCGGAAAAAGCGAAGGAGAAAGCAAAGAAACGTCAGAGTTTCTTGACACGAACGTTGTGGACGTTCATCATGATTGGCGGGTTCATCAGTGCGTATAGCTCTCTATCCTGCATAGGTCTTTGACTGAAATATGAATGTAGCGCTACTGCTCATGGGACATGCGTACATGATCGTTCTCGTATTTGTCTGCCAGACATTAGTCTACCGAGAGGTTACTGCATTGTTCTCTCTCAAGCCCAAGTCAGCAGACGAGCAAGCTAGCGGACGGGACCCTTGGAGTAAAACCCTCAACTGGTACTTCTTCGCCGTCGCCAACTACTACCTGTATGGCGAGAGCATCATTCACTACTTCAAGGTATGCCGTGTTTCTTGTATCGCGACTCGTACTGACTTGCGCTTGGCAGCATGTCGTGTTTTCGGATGCGCAGTTAACAGGTTTCGCTATGAGCCATCGCTTCATTAGCTTCTCGTTATACACCCTCGGTTTCATGGGCTTTGTTATGTCCTTGAAACGAGGATATTTGAAACAGCAATTCGGCCTCTTCTGTTGGGTACATATGACCCTTATGCTCATCGTCGTTTCCAGGTAGGCGCTCATGTGCACATCTACTTGCATGCTTGCTCATATGTTATTCTACTCAGTCATTTCATTGTGAACAACATTCTCGAGGGCATGATCTGGTTCTGGGTGCCTGCCTCTCTCGTGATCTGCAACGATGTCTTTGCGTACATCTGGGGTATCACGCTCGGTCGCACGCCTCTGTTCAAGCTCTCACCGAAGAAAACCGTGGAAGGTTTTGTTGGGGCGTTCTTCAGCACAATCGTGTTCGGTCTTTTGTGGGGCTCACTCTTCATGCGATACCAGTACATGATATGTCCGGTGCATGACCTCGGAGTTAGTGCATGGGACGGCGTCACCTGCACGCCGAACCCTGTCTTCCTATGGAGGGAATGGGCCATGCCGAAGCCTATGAGCGTTTTCCTTTCCACTCTGGTAAGTCTTATCTTCCTCTGAAGGGAAACCAAATTTTCATGTGCTATCTTTAACAGTTCGGCAAAGCCATCGAGACCATTCCTTACACGAAGTATCACTTCCACCTGTTCTTCTTATCATGCTTCGCATCGCTAGTAGCGCCCTTCGGTGGATTCTTCGCCTCTGGCTTCAAGCGTGCTTTCGACATCAAGGACTTTGGTCACAGCATCCCTGGACACGGTGGCATGACCGACAGGATGGACTGCCAGTGCGTACACTTCAACAGCTGTCTGCTGCCTTGATGCTGACTTCGCGTAGGTTCCTTATGGGTGTATTCACCTACGTATACTACAGCAGCCTCATCCGCGAGACACACGTCACTGTGGGATCGATCCTCCAGCTGATCGTCAGCGGCTTGACCGTCAACGAACAGCTGGAGCTGATGGCCGACCTGAAAAGGTATATTGAAGGCCAGGGCATCTCTGTCAAGCTCTAAGCCGCTTCGATGGGAGGGAGAGGAGACGGCTGCTATGTTTATTCATGCTTATTCATGCTTATGCCCCTGTTCACTGCGATGAACTTCATCCGGAGGACAATGAAAGTACTGCTTCAGGTTCTGGAACTTGGACGTTATCCTCTACTATTGCATATAATTTGTTTACAACATGTTTGGCATATTCTACTAAGCATCATCGTTTTCAAGTTGGATTCTCAGGTATTATTGCAGTCAGGTAGACGCAAAGAACTCGTTGAGCTGGGTTACGATGAACTCCGTGTCAGGCGGACTGAAACCACCAGCGGCTGTTGGGCATAATTAGTTGTGTTCATCACGGGTAGGATGAAGAGGGCACAGACCTCCGTGACCTAACTGAGAGGGTATGACCGCCAGTTTTGCCTTCGTGTTCTTCATGGCTTGCACCTCCAACTCGCTATCAGTAATCTGCCATCCTCAGTGAGTACACTCCGTTCTTATCCACTATGCACTTCACGCACCGGGAAAAGCATGTCCTCCTTGCTCGGCATGACGAGGGCCTTGGCTTTGATGCCAGCCAAAGTACTCTCCAATTCCCCTTGCTCGAGCACGTTGACGCGAGAGGTCTTCGAGATGTCTCCGGACTGCCATGTGTCGATTAGGGTCAGCATGTCGTTGGCGTCCCAGTTCAGCCAACCGCCGTCGCCCTCCGCACGGAGGAAGTCCTTGAGGTCCGTGTACATCCTACCCCTCAGGTACAAGCGTTCACGGAAGAACTGAAGGGGTGCACCATTAACGGTAACCCATGTGATGAAATCCGCGACGATCATACCTGGTGGGTGTAAGCCCAGGATTGCAAGATGCGTTGGGCCGCACCAACAGCCAGGCGGGCGTGGCTTGTGTAGTTGCCATCGTTGAAGTCTTTTGCCGAAGTCATTGCGAACTTCACCGACTCTATGACACTGAACATCTACATCAGTCAATGTCGATTATGTGAAGGCGTCCGGTGACTCACGTCGAACAATGCATGCTCGTCCTGGCCGCGCTACAAATGCTCACAAACCTGCGATGTGAAGATCAATAAGGCCCAGCGACGCGCATGAAAAGGCGTACCTGTCCACGAAATCGGGATACAGAGCGGCCCAGTGGTACGCCTATTGAACTATCAGTATCCACGACGTAAGGGGAAACACGTTGTACGGTACCAGCTGGCCACCCATGGAAACACCCATGGCACAGAAGACCTTCGATACCCCGAGCTCCTTGGTCAGGACGGCGTACTGAGCATGACTGGAATGGGGGTCAGCCACAGCTTATTCGATCGACGACAATCAAGGAGACTCACACGTTGTCTTCATAGGTGACTTTTGGGAAGTAGGGACCATTGTAAGGAGGAGGCTGAGGTGCATATAAGTACAATAACGAAGGGTATCTTATGCATAGTGCGATCTTACCGTATTGGAGGGCGAAGACGACTGGAAACACAATTAGTACTGAAAACAGGTTCTGCAAAAGGCCATACACACCTCTCCGTTCGAGAATGATGCAAAGTTGACAATGAAGTATTTTCTGGGATCCAATGGCTACACAATGTCTCATGAGTACGAAAAGTACGATAGCAAGGGTCTAGGATCACAACGAACCAAATTTTCACCAATCAGCCACATATTGCCGAGCGGGCCTGTGCCATCGAGGCGGCCTCCGTAGCACGTCCCAAAGACGATGCAGGGATTTTTGGGATCTCCAAACGTCTGGTACGCGGTGATAGCGTCGGGCAACGTACCGCCAGCCAAAGCGAATCGGCCGTGGTGATGAAACTTGACTGCAGACATATTGTGTAGGTGGGTCTGTTGTTGTGGGGATACGAGAATAAGTTGTGAGGTGTCGCTCCCATGCTGCTGGTACTTATGCCCTTCCCCCACCCAGCGTCACTTCCTCACTGAAAGTTCAGATTGAGGAGTCACATACGGTCCCGTTGACCCTTGATGGTTTGAAGCTAGTCTATTAGGCGAAGTGAGAAGTTGGCTCCATCACCAGGGCGCTTGGTTCCGTAGATCGCGGATGGTATGCCTGAAGTAATACTCGCCAATAATATATCGGCCTGTACGATGAGAAGCAATGTGAGGGAGAACACAGGTACATAATCATAACGCGCCCACGGCGCGATGACAAAGACGAGTTTCGAACACTTCGTCTACATTGCCGCATCATGTTCAGCACCGACCTCCGCGTATCTGTGATAGATCCAATAGTTGGGAGACGCAGAGGCGGGATGCAACGTGCCCTGCGTGAGACCAGCATGAATGTCATCTACAATGAGGTACGCGCGATTACCATGTTGACTTACTAATACAACCAGAGAGTTAGCATGCGATTGGTAAGCGTGATGAACATTGACTGAAGGATCAGCGCCATTGCCGATGACTTCGCGAATACGGCGCACCGAAGAAAGATCCGTTTGCGGTTATAATGCACGATATGCCGTCTGTGAAACTCGGTCTACGGCCTCGCGGGCTGAAGAGGCGCTGCAAGAATGATATTGACTCAAGCGCCACATACGCGAATAGACGTTTCCTAAATTCACCTTGGGGCCTACTGTTTAGAGAGGATCGCCATATAATCTAGGCGAGTCTTCGGGCTGTACATCGACCATGAGACAGTTAGAAGACTTAACGGTATTTTCTGAATGTATGAGATCACCTGTACGCTCCCACGCCACGCCGCATTCAGGCTGCAGGCCGGTGATGTTGTGGATCCTGCATATATAGGCATCAATTACGTCGGCTTCTCTCTAGTTCCTGGACAATTGCCAGCGATCCTAGGATCAGGGCATTAGAAATTGCCAGCCTAAGCCCAGCCTGCGTCAAGTACTCACCACCGGCCCGCGCCTCATCGCATACTGCGGTAGCGGCGACGCGTAAGTCCTGAGAGTCATTCCTACGAACCCATAGTAAGTGGACACGTATCCTGCTTATCGTTGATTCACGGACGCACCGAGTCACTTCGTACTGGGTCCCGACGCACGAAGATGATTAGACCATGGGAACCGCTCTTGAAGACAAATCTGTCTGGGAGGTGATCTTTCAATCTAACGCGATCAGTATGTAATTTGTTCCGAGTCGGCAAGTATAGCTGCGACTCTGTCCTAAAGAGCTACGTAAAAAGACCAGTTGGTTACGTACCTCCCAGTCGTAATATCTTGGCTGCGGCTGGCGTAACAAAGCGAACGTGAAGGCCACAGAATACGAATTACCCTTGCACGAAACGACTTGTTCTAGCACAGTCATTAACACTGCGTCTGGCATATACTGCGTCATCACATTCCGGCAAAGATCTTGTTCAACTAGATTGTACAACGTCACGCAACATCATGTGCCGTTGAAGAATGCTTCTGGTTGCCTCATAAATCTGCGTTGGAGGAGTTCTATATACTGCACGCTAGGTTAGGATGGTCAGCAGCGTCGATGGTAAGTAGAATAGCTGACCTGCGTGTCCCCGGTCGGGTGGAACAGGCACCAGTCTCGCGTTTTTAGGGATCTGGACCTCCTTTCCGCAATCAGCGACCTGCATTCCCGGTAAGCACAGTTAACTTCTCGTGTCGACATTGAGAACGCACTGTCACGACTAGGTCGCCTCTGCGCACTAACACAAAGAGTGTCAAATCGTTAACTGCCAGATATGAACCCACACGCCATAGCTGTAAGTCCAGGCGTTTCGGATTCGCTGCCCGGTACGAAATGCCAAACGGGTAAGCGGTGCAGTGTCAGTCGCTAAAATCCTTAACACAGAGGCTTCTACCAGCTGTCAATACTATCAAGTACTGACCAAGTACCGCGCACGCTAGTCCTTGCCGCGCTGCAAATACATACAAGCCCGACGAGCAGAGGTAAGAATGGCTTCGAAGGTGGATAGCACGCATAGTACCAATCCGCGTAGTCGCAGCTAGGTGCCCTACAGAGTCGCTGCCACTCGTCATGGCGGTTGCTCACCAACTTGTGAAGGGTACTCAGAGCGCTTAACACTGGCGGCGTGCCCGGGCCGATGCAACGAAGTATAAGCGCCGAGTGTGGCGCACAGACTGTTCGAAAATCGTTGAAGTTTGATCCAGGAACGAGTCCAGATTATCGCGGAAGTTTACCGTACGGTTATAGTGAGTCTACGTTCTATCACACTCACTAGTTCTCATTGTAAATACTCGAATTATGCCCAGGAGCATCAATATCACCAGGCTCGGGATCGCTACCTTTGACTAGCCTACTACTATACCTCAGCTAAATCATTGTCCTGCTTTATTAGAAGTCCCGGCTCCCTCGCTTTGACCGTCCTCACGAACTCTTCACTATTTGTCACAAGTTCTTTGATCACCTCCGCGGGCCAGTATGTAAAGTATTCAAATGCGATATGAGGTTCGAAGTTCCCGGAAGCTCGACTGAATCTTCGACAACTCTGTGGAGCTGGTAATACCTGTCGAATCCAGAGGAAGAAAACTAGAACTGGAAGCACCCTTCAGGTATAGATGCACCGTTGATATCGTAATATGCGACTGTATCGTGACGGATGGTACCACGCCTGTCGTGGCGTGGGGATGTCGCAATCTGGAGCAAGGCGGGGTGACCACGATAGACTTGGCCGTCATACCACCACAGTCCTCTCATTTGAGGAAAACGGAGTCGCGATATGGCAGCGGTCATCGTAGCCTTGCACGTTAGAGCAAAATTGAACAAGTCATTGGGACTTTCGATGAGGAAAGCGATGTCGGAGAGGATTTCGAACGGAAGCTGCGGGATGTTACAAGTAGAAGGCAGGCACGTCAACGTCGAAAGTATGCTAACCTCGAAGAGCTCAGGATCGCATGTGTTTCTGCGGCCCTGACTATCATCACTCCACCATCTGTAGGACAGATGAGAGTAGAAAGACTCGACATCGTCAGCTGCTTCAAGATTCCCGAGGTGAACCAACATCTCCATTCCTGATGTGTACCAGGTAGCACTGGGAGACTTTAGCCGAGGTGGCGGAAGGAAGTCGAGCAGTTCCGTGCGCTCAAAGGAGCCTTCCGCTGCCCTGTCCACACGAAGGACAATACAGTGGAATAAAGAGAACATGACTCCGTATACCACGCGCGGGACATCGGCGTTCTCCAGGGTCTCGTCCACCATTCTCCAGACGTAGTGGTGCGCTCTCCGCTCGTCTGGCAGGTGGGTGGCAAGGGTAAAGCAGTTGTGTTTCCGTATCCACCAGAATTCGCTGTTACCGGCTTGGTTGGTTCTATGCCAAGTCCCAAGCACTGAACGGGGAATCGCCGGTCCAAAGATGTGCAGGGGTAGGAGGGCCACAGCAGCCAAGGCACACGCTATCTCCCGACCGTTCCATCCGATCCAGCTCTCGTTCAGAGCGATCTCTTGGTACATGATGAATAGCTTTTTGCGAACGTAGGTGTCTACGACGCAGCCTAGGATACGTAAGCACATCGTTTTGCAAGGTGAGAGACCTTCCCGAAGTGAAAGGATGTCGTTCGGTTCAGGAACGGTGCCGGCGAAGTGTTTCGTATACTTCTCTACTGCAAGTTCGGCATGTTCAAGAGGAGGTACTTTGAGATGAGCGATGTTGAATCTGTATTCTTCGGGGGTAACCTCGCGGAAAGCTGCGTAGTTCATCCCTCCGTGGAACAGGCTTACCCTGCAGCTTCGAACGAAGGCGTCTTGCGGTGGTATGCGGTCCAAGTTGTAGACTGGACAGCTGTTAAATGAGAAGACCATGTTGTCGAGGTCGATTTCGTACTCGTACGGTTCCGCGCATTTTTTGTACTCATAGGTATTGGCGACCACGAAGTCCTCGTCGCTGATGAGCATGAACAGCTCGTCCTTGTTGTCCGTCTCGAGCATCTCGTAGTGTGTCTTGCTGAGGTGGTTCATTTCTTCTCTCAGATCCTGTCCCCATTTCTCGAGCGTTCGGGAAGATTGTGGGATCGTCTTGTACACCTCCACGCCGAGAGTCTCTGGATGTCCGTCGCTCTCGCGATACCACATGAAGTATTTACCACGCGACCGAATGGCTTTAGTACCGTGAGCACCCACGATTAATGTATGTGGGGGGCGGATGAGAAGAGAAGGTCGCCAGGAAGGAATTGCATCAAGCGTGCCGATCTTGTTAAGGAGCTCGCGACAGGGGCAGTAACACTGCAGTAGTACTAGTAGCTACTACTAACCGCCACTGCTGTCATTAGTAGCGGGACTGTCGGCTGTGAATACTATGCTTCACTGCAGGTAGCCGACTTGATCTAGCCCTTTGTGTCACAAAAGGACTTTCTGTATAAGACCGCCGCCCTTTACACCTGCTCTATCATAGTGTATGAGTCAGAAATCCAGGGAGTGGTCTTAGACACGTACACACCTCGCGTCAGAATCATGATGCTCGATTCCCATCCCTATTCTCAGGCGCTTTGTAGTTAATTACTAACTCGGATCCGCTCGCAAGTCAATGAACAGGCAAGCCAAAAGCACTCCGTCTATCGCAGATCCTTCTTAAGTTAGCGTCGTCAAGGTTAAGAACTCAATCAGGTCTCCACGTATCACATTACCATACCGAACAAGCCCTCACAGCTCTGCAAAACGCTGAAACAGATTGATTTGTGCAAAAGATACAAGCAATGACGATTCGACGGGCACCACGATATCTCAGGTACTCGCAAAGAACGCTTCGAGCTGCTTAATGATGAACTCCGTATCAGCAGGATTGACGCCAACACAAGCTAGAGGTTTCGAGGTTACTATCCTGACGGTGACGGTCATAATGACTGGGTCGGACTAACCTCCATGTCCCCAAGTGGATGGTATGACGGCGATCCTAGCGTCAGTGTTTTTCAATGACTGGAGCTCTTTCTCGTTATCCTCAGGCTGAAACTCTTTATCAGACCGATGCAGTCCAAAGGATATACACACATACCGGGAAGAGGAAATCACCCTTCGCGGGTAGCAGGAGTGCTGTGGCCTTGATACCGGTCAACGCAGCAGTGATGTCGCCTTGGAGCGAGGGCCCAAAGCTCGTTATCTTCGAGATGTCCCCAGCTTGCCAAGTGTTTGCAAGTGTGAGAATGTCGTTGGCGTCCCAGTGACCCCAAGGACCGTCGCACTGGTCTAAAAGCCAGTCGTCCAGGTCCTTGTACATCCTTCCTCCTAAATAAAGCCCGTCGTTCCAGAACTTCAGACGGCACAACGTATTAGCCAGGCAGTCTGAAAGGCGTGTGTTAAAGGGGCCCACCTCGAAACTATAGCACCAGGAATACAGAATGCGTATGGCGGCGCTAATTGCAATCCGGGGCCGACTGGTGTAGTAACCGTCCTGGAAGTCCTTCCCGGACTTCATGGCATATTTCATAGATTCAACCAAGCTGACGAGCCGTCAAAATGTAATCCATTTCTAACGAATGAGTGTACGTACCACTTCGAATGGACGCTTGTGCGAGCAGCACCGCATATGCAAACCATTCTGAAACGACGTGTGAGTACGATCTGTTGGAATGCTATCAGGGATAAGCGACCTTTCCACAAAGTCTGGGTACATAGTAGCCCAGTAGTAAGCCTAGGGATGATTGAGTGTTAACGTATGCCAGTCTCGTCAAAATTCACGCACTTGCTGACCACCCATGGAAAAGCCTATAACGCAGAAGATTCTGGAGATGTTCAAACCCTTGGTTATCACGTTGTATTGGGCCCGACTGTGTTGTCAAAGTCATTCAATACTAATCATGGTGCGCAGTTAGCACTTACATATTGTCCTCATAGGTTACTCTCGGGAAATAAGGACCATTATGTGGGGCCGGCTAGAGAGTGGATGAGTTGGGTTCTAGATAGAATACTGAAAGGCCATATACCGTATTTGATGGCGAAGAAGACTAAGTCACTGGTGAGACAAGTCAAGCAGTCTCTGTCAAATCACGTACTTGACCGTTACCGAATAGGGCGAAAGTCACGATGAAGTATTTCGACGGATCTAACGGCTGATCTGGGGTCAATTTGGCCGATTTCCCACGAATAGCGATGGGGATCACTCACTAATCCTTCTCCAATTAACCAATCCTGTCCAAATGGACCCTTGTCATCGATACGGCCTCCAAAGCATACGCCATAGGCTATGCATGGGTTCTTGGGGTCGCCGTATGTCTTATATGCTGTGACAGCGTCGGGGAGAGTACCGCCCGCGACGGCGAATCGGCCATGATGGTAGTACTTGACTTCGGAGTCGGACATTGTATGTCAAGCTGAGGGGCTGATACAAGGCTGGAAGCGATACAGGAACGCTTGACAGTCCTGGAAACCGTGCCTCGTATTTAAGAGGCACCAGTATCGCAACCCTGTGTTCTTCTCGAAAGATGCTGCGACTATTGGACCGGGAGAAAAGACCCTGCTCCTCATCTCGTGATGCATGAGAATGGTCCGTGTACTAATTCAGTGACTTCGCCGAGACGAATGACAGCGTGTATGCACCGATTGAGCTGATTATCTGCGCATGATATGCACCCCTGCAAGCGACCTGAGCTAGCATGTCTAATGACAAAATCAAAACATACCTCGCCGTGATCGATGAAAGCATCAACATGACGAGCCACTGGGTTGTGCTTCGCCACCTGACTTCGTGTACACGTTATAGCATACAGTCCGAGCCCGAAAGCCGACAACAAGGAATAGGCTTTCGAAGACTCTCCTGAGAGCGGCTGCCGGGAATAGAAGACACGCCTACGATGCAGATAGATAGGAAGCGAGGGGGCCATGAGAGTACTCACGAATGCGCACTAGGAACACCATAAGAACATATCTAGGGCGTGAGTGCATTCAGTACTAACCGTTATAGACTTGAACGCCTGAACCAGTAGATGCATGGACGCCGCAATCAACATCAAGCTTTGACGGTCAAGTGTGGGTCGCAGTATCTCCTCCAGAAGACGTTCTCAATATGAGAACTGTGCCCCAATGCCAAGAGACAAGCCTTCCTGCCTCTTGATTCCGTTATCCTATCCTAAACCTGGATGAGGCGACGTGCGTCAGACAAAGCGGGCGACTATGGTAGACACTGATGATAATAACACGCTCACGAAAGTGCCTATAACTCCCTGTTCATTTCCGCGCTGTATCCACTAACATCCGGTGACTGTCAGGTGGACAAGGGTGTGGGAAGTCTTCGCGATAGCTGAGGGCCACCATCTAAGGGTAGTAGCTTCGCATGTGACTGATGAGGGCTAGCCGGGCTTGCGGTAGTGCCGGAAAGCATTTCAGGCAAGCACGATAAGGTTTCGAGTAGCGAGAGTGTTGCGGGGAAAGCCCTTACTAACAGAGTCTTGGTAGATGCATACGTTCGGAGAGAGTAGGGCGAGTTATTGTCAGGCTCTAGTGGGAGCGGTCATGGTAATTTACAGCTCTGAACTGAGTGATCGGCGACGTGAGACATTCGCCATTTGTCCCCTTCCTGCAGACCTGGACATCCAATGAATGTACCTCGGTGAAATCGTCATGGCACATTCCATTGCAAGGCCCGATCGAAGTCAGTAGGAATCTCCGGCTTATAAGTCTACCTAAATGAATCACCAATGTCGTGCGCAACGACACACGCAAAATTAATGAATGTGTCTTGGTATAGTCGTAACTTGTGTTGTCCAACTGCATCGTGAATGATATGTCTCGAACAATAGAGAATTGCTGACCTGAACGCGGTGCCGACGCCGATCACTGCTTATGCTGGGACGAGGCGATCGGACACTTTAATGAATGTCCATCCTTGAACTCAGGTCCTCCAACAAGAAGGTTCGCCCTGCGTAAGCAATGACTCATCCGCTGAGGCGTGTAACAGATGTCCTCTTCGAATGTTCAGGACGAGCATCTTCCTCGCGCGCAGGTAGATGGGTTCGGCAGTACGAAAGCTTCCGGGTTCAGTCGCCCAGATTAGGGGATCCTACTGAAACATATTGTCACGATAGTACTACGCATTACAGTGATCGCGTGCTCACGATCCAAATGGTTTCATATACCACAACGAATGCATGCGCCACAGGTCCAGCCTTCATATTTGTAGTCCTGAGTAACTGTCATTGGCCAGGGTTCAGGAAAGTTATGTCTAAGAACCCGTTGAGGACCGGTAGCAGAACATTAAGTCCATGTCTTTGATACGAAAGCACGGCGAGGTTGGCGGCAGTGAGTGCCTGGCCCTCGAACTGAATGGTAGGGCAGGCATGTGAGCAGACGAAAAGCTTGTGCGGGAGTTAAGATACGCGACTCATAGCCGCGAAATAGGAGACTCTTCGCACGTTCAAGCAGGGGCGATCCCAAGATGCATAGACGCCGGCTGTCGAAGCGCGATCGCGTAGCGAGCGACTCTTCCAGACTAATGCACGTGACCGCGCATCACGGAAATTGCCGAGCAACTGTAACAGTTTTCTCACACTTTTGCGCTGAGCCAGCAGTGCCCCTCAATCCCTACCGTCGTCGACATCCACAGCAAGAATGGGCTGTACGTCGCTCTGCCCGTCCTCCGCGGCAATGAATCTGTCTAATATGCGTGTCTCTCGATAGCAAACAAACCCCGTGGATTGCAAGCCGCGCGTAAGCTGCGCACCGACCGTCGTCTTAACCGCTGGGTGCGTTGCGAGTGCAATTTCTTTTCTCTGGTCGACGCTGACGATTTATTCGATCCCTCATGTCTTCATAATTGGCTGGTGTATCTGGGGAATGTTGGAATGAGATAGGCGGACAAATCCTACAAGAAGCGCGCTCTCGGCAACTTCTACAAGACCTCCCCCACTGGAGGCTCTTCGCACGCCAAGGGTATCGTCCTTGAGAAGGTTGGCGTAGAGGCCAAGCAGCCCAACTCTGCCATCCGGAAGTGCGTTCGTGTTCAGCTCATCAAGAACGGCAAGAAGGTCACCGCTTTCGTGCCTGTGAGTATGCGACTCTATCGTCCGGGTTCGGGCGTCTATGGCGCACAACGCGCTTGGACCCGCTGAACCCGGTATCAATGGACTGACTCGGGTCGCTGACTATCTATCTATCTCATTTCAGAATGATGGTTGCTTGAACTTCGTTGATGAAAACGACGAGGTCCTCATTTCTGGCTTCGGTCGTCGCGGAAAGGCAAAGGGTGATATTCCCGGTGTCCGCTTCAAGGTCGTTAAGGTCTCTGGAGTCGGTCTTCTCGCTCTGTGGAAGGAGAAGAAGGTGCGTTCACATGCTGTATTCACCTGCTTAAGTCTCCGGTCTCACCCCGTGCCCCGATCCTTTCTCGTCATCTTACAGGAGAAGCCCCGTTCATAAATCGCTTTGTCCAATGCTATCTATTTGTCGTCAACCTCGCATCGCACCAGCACTCGTTCGCCTCGCGGCCCTTCGTATGTGATCATATGCTTGTATTGCCTATCCATGCCCCTGCCTGCTCATCAATTCATGCAGTAAGTTATCCATAAAAAGAGCAGTACATGCTCGGTCTTGTACGAAACCATAGGGTGCCGCCGTCTCCCGTGAGTTGCTAAGCCTGGCTCCGGTTAGGGCTCTATTTGGGGTATAGTCGCGTTGTTTTTGGACAGTTCTACCAATGCATTTGGAATTACTCTCCACCGATCTTACTCTGAATGTGAGTAGCTTGCTCACGAAGCTACGCGTAACTCGGTCTACCCAGAACCGGGTTTTCGTGCCGTGAGGTTATCGCGTGACTACATGAAGCATATTGAGAGGGTTCGCGCACGCTGCTGCATTGAATCCATACCAGGTGTATCGTTCCCACTTGTCCATGTCTGGAGTCTCTGGAATGATACTGTACAAGGCGGTTGATGTATATCCCTCTATGCCATTGGTTCTCAACCCGAGGCTCTACACTCGATGGACTACAGTATCCGAATGGCTGAATCTAGACGGTGATGAAAGACGTACTGCAGCAATCGAAGCTTGTGCCTATCAAAGGTTAGGGGGGCAGGGATCGCGATCGCCGCATGGGCATGGGTAGCGCGTATTTAGCTCCTATGCTGATACGAAGATGCCTGCGGCAGGCTGGCCTCGAGATATGGAGCGCATCTCATTGGACGGCCGATTTGGCGAACGTGTTTAGGAATAGGTTGCATGCTACGCGGTGCGGACCCGCCGTCCTCAGTGTGGCCTTGCAGTCCGTCCGATGACGCAGTGATGTGCAGGTATGACGATGGCTGGACTCCCAGCTCGGCTACGAGGACGGGCCTCATGATTCCGATAAAGCTTTCGCCGGGGTATTCAATATGCCTGTGCACCGTCATCAGCGCATTCGTGCGGGTTTGTTGGCAGGCGAGATACTAACTAGATATGCACGAACCCGTCGTTTCCCATGACGAAATGGGTTCGGTGGCCGGGTGAATTTTCAGGATGCCCCGTTCGCAAGCTTGGGGCATCTGCTCCTGTATCATTGCCTTGATGGTGCCCTTGTTCGTCCATGCTGACGGAAGTTGTACGTGAAGCGCTTTGAGGTTACTGAGCGCAGACACGGCGATCGCCTTGTCGATACGATTAAACGTGATCTCTGCACGCTCCAGGTCTTTGGTCGAGTTCTCGCAATGAAAGTATAAGTCGCGGATGCCGGTTTTCGATGGAAGACTTTCCAGCGCAGGCGCGAAGTCGCTGCCCCATAGCCATCGCCTGAACTCAAGACTGCGCAAGGATGTGAAGTATGATAGGTTCACCCTTTCCGGTATTACTACAAAGAGATTAACATGAACTCCTGCGTGGTAGACACGTACGAGAAAGGCGACTCACAGGGCTCGGTAGCACGCAGTCCAGGAGGGAGAATCGCAAGATCTTGCACGCGCTCACCTAAGCACTGCATGAGTTCCTTTCCTTGATGTCTAGGACGAGTGAGACACTCCTCCCATCCGAGCTCCAGCAGGCTGATATTCGATATGCGGGGGAGGCCGAACAACCAGTCGAGCAAGTGCAGAGGACCTTCGGGAATAATCTTGACTCTGCGCCTGTTGTTCACACGCTCCCGGCATTCCTGCAGTCGAAGCTCGCGGAGGCTCAAGAGACCTGGCGGACGCGGCGGGAGCGGTAGGCGTATGTAGTCGGTCTGGGTCCATGTGGCATCGACTATGGAGAGGCGTACGAGTGAGGGAAAACGGGAGATAATCTTGGTGAGGTTCTCCAGCCGGATGAAGAAGGCTCCGTGTATCTCCAGATGCTTCACCTTTTCACGCCCAGGACACTGGTCTAGGAACTGCCTCAGCCAGTCACTGTTCCTCACTGAGCCGTTGCGGATAGTCAGCGAGCGCGCTGAGGTCAAGGTTGGCAAGATAGGCTTGATGGTAGTGTATGCGGCCCGTAGGTGGTCCAAGTCGATGTCGACCACCTTCACTTGAGCAGCTGGACTTTCAGGCCCCGAGAACTGTCTCACCAGCGCACGGAAGTAAGCGCCACTGCTGCTATTCAATATGAACCTCTCTACGGCTTGCTTTCTAAGCAGCACCGTAGCTTTCATATCCGCAGCTGGAACTGCGATTTAGATACACAAATACACTCGTGTACGTTCGCTTGGTCGCTGCTGTAACCCTTCTCGGAGAGCACTGCTGCCAATGAGATCAAAACTGTTCTGTGAAATGTATTTCTGTAAGTGCGGTGAAATCCTATTTACGACGCTTACTTCGAGTACTTTACTTTGAAACCGATATTCGTGCCATATAAGCGCGGTTTGACGCGGTCTTATGGCCAAGACCACGACGTTGTTGAGAGCGTAGGCTGTAGATTCAGTTAGATGGGAGAAAGTTTGCCAATGGGCGCTCCGCGGCTGATGAGGAAAGTGGTCTCAGTCTGCGACGTGCGTGGCGCGCCCTCAGGCCGTCCAGCTTGTTCCTTCACGAACGTTCCCGTGCAGTCATCACAAGAATACCATAGTGTTCTTACTGTGCATTTTTTCTGACTGATTTACAGCTGCAAGAACCGTATAATCTAACCGCACTACTTCATTCAAGGCAACGTATACTATAACTCAAGTCCGAACAGTCTCAGGATTGCCAAGCCCTGCACGCGCACCTGCAGCGAGCTAATAGTCTAGCTGAATGGAGAAGGGAATTCTGTAGGCTCGGAGAAAACGCCTCCAAAAAGGTTGCTATTTTCTGTGAGTTGAGACTCCTTTCATGTCGCTAATGGAGCGAAGTGCAGATGACTATGTCGATCGGATGCGATCTCCATTCAAGTTGCCGTCGCCGAAATACTCAATGAACCGGCACAGCGCAGTTATTCTGCAGTGCACTACTTTCGGCCTTGGGCCATCGTCCTACTTTCATGACAAGAGTTCATGACTTCCATTGCAAATCACATCAGGGAGACAGCTATTGCGGAACACAACACCTTCTCGCCTTGAACCTCACGAACATGATCATAACAACGTAGCACCCTGTCTCAAAGTTAACAACTAGTTCGTTGGATCCTCGTTCAATCAGCCCGAAGCTGTGCTCACACATTCTCACCCCATAGCGGGATTCGACTTCCGTCACCCGTCATGAGACGGGAAAAGGCTCACTGTCGACTCCCTTGCCTGGTCATGCTCCTCACCCCTAGCTACGCTTCGGCATCCCGATTCCAGCATTCCTCCCAACTGGACACGGTGTGTGGGAGGATCTGAACGGTTTATATGCTGCTGTTCGTGCCATGGCTGTTGGACCCCCTCGATCTGATCTATATCCTCTACTATAGCGGTCACAATGAGCTTGAACTCGGAGACGCAATATTATCATCATGGCCGTTTCGCGATGGAAGGAGGGACTTTGCCGGATGCGGTAACCGCGTACAGGACGTATGGGGATCCGTCCAAACCATGCATCGTGTACCCGACGTGCTTCGGTCGTCAGCTTCCTGGTGAGTTCGACCTCTACTGTCTCCGGTGAAACTGGCTGAATACCTGGAATATAGGGCAGGAATATATGATTGGCCCTGACAAGGTGAGGATGAAATATACGAATGTTATATTCACGTTGTACTGATGCGTTGCAAGGCTTTGGATCCTAGCGAGTACTTCATAGTCAGCTTTGCGTCATTCTCCAATGGAGAGGTATTAATCGGCCCTTACTGGTTCGCCTTCAGTTCTAACTCGTCGCGATACAGTCGTCCTCCCCGTCTAATACGGTATTTAGTCCTGCAGTGATGAAGCCTAACCATCGTCTGAACAGTGTTTAGCCGGTACCGTACAACGGACCTTGTTTCCCAGTGGTGACTTACGAAGACAACATGTATGTCTGCCTTCAGCGCGTCAAGCCGTAGGCTCAACATCAGCTGTGCCTTCTTTTTAGTCGTGCACAATACGCCGTTTTGACGAAGGAACTCAAGGTTAAAAGAGTATACTGCGCGATTGGATTCTCCATGAGCGCACAGCAGGTAAAGCTAAAGCACGTTATCCCCATAATCCACAGCAGTACCTCACGTAGAACCTCTTCCAGGCTTATTACTGGGCAGCCATGTATCCTGACTTCGTCGACAAGTATGTACTATGAATGCCATTCCTGTGAACTACTGTGACATTGCTCCACAGATTTATCGTGTTGTGCGGTTCCGCCCGCACTAGTCCCCACAACAGATGGTACGTCGATATCATTCGTGCCACTCCTTTTCAAGGATGTTCGACAACTGATTTAACCGCCCATCTAACAAGCATGTTGGAGGGTCCGAAAGCGGCGCTGACATCTGCGTATGACTTCCACGGCGGTCACTACAAAACTCCTGCGCACCAAGCAATGCGTGCATTCGGGCGTGTATACAGCGCTTGGGCATATGGTCAAACGGTACGCTGTCCTTTCGTGTTTCACAGAAGCTTCTGCCGCTCATCTGCCAAGCCTTAGTGGTTCCGTGAACACGGGTACCTTGAACACGGTATGTACAACAGTCTGGATGACTGGATCCGAGACGAGTGGGAAGGCGGATACCTGCGTCGATGGGACGCAAACGACATGCTATTCCTGCTGAATACGTGGCAGATGGGCGACATCTCCAAAGTGAAGCGCTTCGAGTACACCGACCTGCAAGGGGATCTCGTAGCCGTGCTGGGATCGATTCAGGCGAAGGCGTTGTTGATGCCCAGCAAGACGGACTTGTATTTCACAGTGCGTGGGAGTTTGTCACACGTTGCGAAATCCACGACTGAGC
The DNA here is from genome assembly GCA_027627325.1 of Phlebia brevispora. Lineage (NCBI taxonomy): Eukaryota > Fungi > Basidiomycota > Agaricomycetes > Polyporales > Meruliaceae > Phlebicolorata > Phlebicolorata brevispora. The sequence goes on from JANHOG010000126.1 coordinate 17,976, forward strand.
TTGATACGCAGCCTGAGGATTCCGAGCTAGAGCTCAAAGCGATGCAAAAGGGCGTTGGGAAGCTTGTGGTGATCCCGTCAGTTTGGGGACATATGGGTAGGTCTTCTATTCTTCGGCGTGCATGACGGTGCTGACATCGGGTGTGTCAGCTGCGGCGGACACCAATGACCAAGACCGTACGTTCATCAAGAACGAAGTTCGAAAATTCTTGTCGGAGTAAACTCTAATGCACACGTATGGCGCAAAAGAGCGCTGTGAATTGACCGCGGCTCGTAGTAAGATGGAAAGGTTTGCGGTGCGAGGGAGCTATTCGGCGATGCTCGCGACGATTGTATATGCTTCCCTCTCTCAGGTCTGTGGATGGGTTTGTCCTGGCTATCTTTGATACTGCCAGGAAATGTACACGTATCCTGTGATACGCGCGCCCTGTAATTTTGGATTACTTGTATGTCCAAATTGTGCGACGGACCGAGCGTTGAGTCCCGCAGGGCTAGAACAGGCTCGCTAGTTTTCCGCGTCACGGTCGCGTTGCGCGACGCGACTTTGCGCCTGCAGTTGATTGCCGATTCGCGACGCGACTCTCACCGCGACCACGACGACGATGGCTGATCTGACAGCTGTGCAAATCTCTTTCACTTCGAGTCCGCTCTAAAACTTGCTCTCGGGCTGCTAATCTTGTACACTGACCGAAGCCGTTCAACCATCATTGATGCGATGGCCGTCCGAGGCGCTATTGATGTCAAGCGCCCCCTGGGGGTCACACAGCGGCCAAGGATTCAGGCTCTAAAACGCAGCGTTCAAGCCCCCCTCGTACTGCAAGCCAGTTTTCGGACAGAGGAAGAATGTCTTCAGCCTCTCCGACGTCTTCCACAACTGCCGAATTCATGCCGGGACCAGAAGTATCCCTTTGCCTGGATGTTATCACAGAGATCATGGAGAATCTACGGGGAGACCTGCCGAGTCTGAAGGCATGTTCTCTGCTATCGAGTCTTTGGCTGGTAGCTTCACGCCCTTTAATATTCCACACCTTATACCTCTCAACGGAGACCACCGAGGAGAACATTATCGCATCTACATTCTATGATAGACTACGGGAACTTACCGAGAGTTTCCCCCACATTTGCGGCCGTATTCAACACTTGATATTGCGCCGTGACCAGAAGAACGAACGTCACTTCGCCAATAACGTGCAACATGGGCTGACTTCACCATTCATGGAGCTTGCAGCTGTCGTGCAAGCATTACGCAAACTGCCGTCGCTTCACACGCTGTCTCTGGTGGGGATCAGCTGCTCTATGGACGGCTCCTCGCCGTCGGCTGTGTGCGCAGCCGTGCGCACAGTCATCCTGGAAAACGTCTACTATTTTGGCGATGACTTTGATTACATCCCACGGCTGCTTCTCCACTTCCCGAACCTGGCAGAGCTTGAAATTCGTCGCTGTCACGGAAAGTATTGGAGGCCTGGAATGGCTTCCAATGCCTCTGTGTCAAACACCAAGCTGCGGTCTCTGACCGTCACAGGCTCATGGCCCCTTTTCTTCTGGACGAATTTCAGAGAGTCTTCGCTGGAAACCCTCGATCTGTCGCTCTCGTGGCTGGTACTTTCGGGTGCTGCAGATCTCGCAGGCGCTCTGAGACGGTTGCTCCGCGGAGCAAACCAGAGTCTTCTCAATTTAAGGCTTGATCTGTACGTCGAGAGGAAGGATTTGGAGGAAGCGGGTGAGTTTTGAGCTTCATTCGGCGCCCCATTAGGTTACTGATTGACATTGGTTGTCATGATCAGACCGGGCCATCGTCTCTTGCTCGTCTTTAGAGGCTCTCACTTTCAGAGTCTCCATGGATCGCACGGGCATGCCTTCCTGGGAGTACCTTATCAAGTTATTTTCGCAAAAGACCTCCCCGCAATTACGCCAGGTTGTGATCGCCATCGCCGGCCCGGACGAATACACGCTTGGTGAACTCACGCCTCCCTGGGCAGAGTTTCAGGATGCCTGCATGGCCCTTCCGTCGTTGGAGAGCATTGGATTTGTGAGGCTGCCGGGACGTTTTCGACCTATGAAGTTAGACGAGGACAAGATCCGGTGTAATTTATCACAGTTGAGTGAGAAATGCTTGCTGCATTTCGATTTGCAGCAGCAGTGATGCTGGAATACACATTTGCGTACGCAGCTCATCTTCTCTTATTTCGTCACCTTCTTTCTGACGCAATGCACTGCAGAAAGAGCCACGCCTGCGCCGCATAGGCCTGATTTTATGACCGGCTCTACTTTATGCACCTCTGTATTTCGTCTCCCCTATATGAGTGGTCGTCTCACAATGACCTATCTTTGCCGTGGTCACTCAAAGGAGATATTGAACCGATGACTAACGGCAGCTAGGGTTGCAGCTCCCGGCAGGAAATGCCGAGCGAAGCGTTCCCAGCTCGATGTGGCAAAAGAAAGTATACTTGTGAGTGAGGCAAGGACGCGCGAGAACGAGGGAGCAATCGATGTTCGATGTTTGTTAATTGCATTGCTATATCGTGAAAGCGCGTAGGTATTTCCGGCAGCTGGACCGCCCATCTATCACTATTGGTCCAATTATCGTAAAGCGAATTGTGGCGCAGAGGTCCATCATGGTCTCGAGTTTTGCTTGAACTGCAGCAGTTGTTTAATTTACGTGCGGAGAATTCCAATCAAAAAATCAGCCGAAAGAGGTCATCTTCCATCTTGCCATGTCTGAGACTCAGTTGAGCGGTCCTTGCGGCGGGAGCCAAACCTTTTATTGCTCCGAGGCTGAGGGACACGCAACAAATTTTGTTCCCTCACGGCCACTTACCACAGTACAGTCATACCGCTTCTCTGCACCTACGCTCATACTAACTTCCTGCTTGTAGACTCAGGATGAGGGACGTTTCGCGACTACCCCTAGATATCATAGACGGTATCACGTTCCACCTCCGAGACGACCCGGACGCCTTGAAAGCATGTTCCCTCGTCTGCACAACTTGGACCATTGCTGCTCGTCGCCACATCTTCGAGACTACGACTTTACGTCTAGACGATCCGAAGCAACCTGAGAAGGATCCCCCATACAGGGCAAAGCTTCGACAGTTCCATCGCTTTCTCGAACATACGCCGTACATACGGGGCGCCATTAAGCAGCTGGACATTTATAGCGTGAGTTGCTCCGAAGATAGCTCCCCAGACCCTTCCGACTATCAAGTCAAGATTGGACTACTTTTCAAGGTCGTCCAGAAGCTTACCGCCCTGCACACGCTCGTGCTGCAGAATGTGCTATGGTCAAGGCTCTCGGAGAGGGAGGCTGCTGCTCACCTGGCATGCCCTTCCATCACGCGGCTCATTGTACAAGACGCGGATACCCCCTCCTGCGATTTCAGTCAAATCGGCTCCATATTTCGCCTCCTGCCTAACTTGAAAGACCTTACTCTCGAGGGCTGGGAAATGGACAGCTTGCATGGCCTCGATTTAGAGCAACCAGCAATAATCGAGCTACCTGCTGACCTACGACTCAAGTCGCTCACCATCGACGATGCGCTTCCTGCGTGCTTTCTCACCTCCCTTGCTCGCACGGGTTCCGTAACTAGCCTGACCTCGGTCATGCTCACCGCACGCCGCGTTATGTTCCGCGACTTGGAACGCTTGGGAACTTTTTTCAAGGCAGTAGGATCCACCCTCAAGCACTTGGAGATATGCGTCTCACATAGTCTCTTTGAAGAGCATGCTGACGAAGAGGGTGCGTCGTTTGAATTTTCGTAACTATCAGGTCAAACGCTGAGACTATCTAGTCCATGTAAGGGGAGCCTTCTCAAAACTCCAACTATCGTCATGTACGGCTTTGAGAATGCTGGTTCTTGTTCCAGATTTCAATGTAGAACATCGTTACGAAGTAGATCTAACGCTCTGGCTTCCTACTCAAGTCATGCTATCCACAATTCCAACCGCCAATCTGCATAAGGTCACATTCGTCATCCCTCCCGATTGTCTTGGCAATTTCGATGAAGACGATCGCTTTGTTTTTGAGGAGGAGCCCTCTTGGACAGAGCTACACGAAGCACTACTCCGGTTCTCCCGCGTTAAGACTGTGTGCTTCACTTCCGACGACCATGACGAAGCGATATCGGCGGATACTCAAAGTTACATTGCACGCCACCTGCCGTCTTTGCGGGACCGGGGGCTGTTGCGCTTTGACAAGGTGAGTAATGGGGTTTCTAGGGTTCGCTCCCCACTATAAAGTTAAATGCTTATCGTAACCTGAACCTTTATTGCAGCGCAACAATCATGCCACCAAGAAGCTATAAGACGTAGACCTCGTTGCGGGACAACGAAGCATATTGCATTAGGTTCGAGGACCTCCTCGTCCTTCGGCCTGACTACCGAAAAGTTTCCGAGTCGATCATGCTAGTTCTTATTTATCTACGGACACCATCTCATCTCGCTATCTACACAGTAGACTTCGGGTTGTGGCAGCACGGAGACCCTAATCGAGGATCATAATCAGTGCATATACTACGTTTGAATATACGTTACTTGTAGCTACATCGAATTTTTCGCCACCAATGTACATCGACAGCGACGTTTCGGAATGACAATCTAGATATGCGTCTTAACGCTATGCAGTCATACCGGCAAGCTCACGAGGGCGACGAGGCATAGAGGCGTCGCGCGGGAATTATATTTGTCTGTTAAAATATCTCAAATACAACCCATCAAGAAGAATACAACATCATTGGGGCTCTCGGCAAACCTATAGAGACAGAAAGCACAGAGCCATGGAACAAGTTACATAGGGAAGGCGGGGTCGGGATGTATGCTAGGAAAGGGCGGTGCTTGCTCGCAACAGGCGTTCGGGAAGAGGCGATACAGTGCTGATTTTGGGGCAAGAAACAGAAAGCGAAGAGGGTGTATGCACGAGTGCTCACTCCTCCATTTCGGCGTCCTGAGCTTCGTAGGTCTGGTCTTCCTCGTCGACAGTGGTGTCACTAGGCTTAAGACCGGCCTTCGCAAGAGCTTCTGGAGATGTGTAGTCGACGCGGACGCCGCGGGTACGCCGGGGCTGGATGACAGAGGGGTCGATATCGTCGAGACTTTCCTCCTGAGGGTGTGTGTGAGTCAAATGTGTGGGTCTGACGCGTCCTGCACGCTCGGACGCGTGCATGCTAGGGGACTCACCTCGGCCATTTCTTCGTCTTCGTCCTCGGCCTCGTCGTCCTCATCGTCTTCGTCTTCGTCCTCGTCGTCTTCGTCCATCACGTGGTCTTGGACGAGCTTGCCCTTGCCTTTGTCGACGCTGGGTGCGGCGGCGGTCCCATTCGTGACCTCAGCCTGGGAACTGTTGGGCAAAAAGAATGAAAACGCGCCGAGTGGAGACAGCAGACACGTTTCTTACACGTTCTTGGGATCTGTCTCGTCTGTGGACATGCTTTGAGTGCTCGAGTGGCAAGCAGGTAGTGGTACGGGTGCAAGGATGGAGGTCAAGGTGCGCGTCGCGTTTGCGATCAATTTGGACCGGAAGATGAACTGAACTTGGATCAAGATCTGGCCAAAAATCGACGCTTCATGACCAAATGGCGGAGATGATTGGTCCGAAAGCCAGAATTGAACCTAGCAACGAGCTGCTTATGTCATCTCCACCCACGGCACGTTTGTCTCACAAGCGAGCTTCAGGGATTGGCTTGTGCCACGCTTTAGCTTGACCGCCGACGCCCATGAAGGCTTGTAACGGAAGTAACGGTGCACAGCTGGTAACCTGCCTTTTATTTCGAACAAAAGGCTGACCTCGAGGAGCGTTCAATAGGCATCCATAAGTTATGTACGACTCTCCTAGGTTTCATAGAAATCCAGAAATATGGGAGAGATGTACTTGCATGAGAACCGCCCGACCGATTAGACGGTTGCACGCGTTGATGTGATGGCTCTGAGCCACTGACTCAGTGAGTGACCGTCTTGTCTGATGTTCTTTTCTTCTTATGTAAATGGTCCATCAATGCCGCCGTTCCAGCGGCGCGTGTTTGTACCCTTGCTCAGGTACAAGACTAATCGTGCCGTACCTCCCTTGCCACCTTCCTTCCACCTACCACCATGCTGAGAGGCAGCTTCATAGCGCCTTTCCGATCCTCTAACAAGTCCTCAGGCGACTCACAGCCTGCGCAGAGTGCTGAAACTGCTCCCATGTCGTCTTCCTCCGTGTTCCCAGCCCTACATAGGCTCGAAACCTCCCCGGAACCCGCATCCGGATCTCCTCGTCTCAGCATGCAGGGCAGCACATCGCGTGCCTCCGCGCCGAGCCTCATAGACTTTGGGGGCTCATCGTCCTCGAGCTCTAAGAAGGACACGGCACTCATCACACTCAAATTCACAGGCCCGTCTTTCTTGGACGTGGTAGTCAAGGACGGCGACACCAAGGAAGCGCTGTATATTTTCGAGACTATCTATGACAGCACATACATCTACAGGCTCGACGGGGACTCAAAGAAAGCGATTCGAACCGCGACGGTGAAGTTCCCTCCTACGGTGTCGAAAGGCCGAGGGAAGACGGGCATAACGGTGCAGGTGGGAGAAGGTCGTTGGAGAGAAGCTGAAGAATTTCTGAAGTGCGGTGCTTTGGGAAATTTCGCGTATGTCTCATTTCCATCCACTTGATGCATGTCCGCTCATGCCTCACATGCATTGTCTTGTCGCGTCACTAACACTGTTCTGTTTAGAAACCGTAAATTCAATATTCCCCACTGGCCTAATGCAGTCAAATGGAAGCTTGTCCCGGGAAGCTCATACTATGTAAGTCTAAATGCCCTCCCTGCCGTGCATTTCTTGCGCCCATGTAATACAAACTAATAAATTATGATATCCGCAGTGTACAACCTCAGGGATAAAAGGTCCAGTAGCCGTATTCGATGCAGCCGTACTATCGGCGCCACCCCGTCTCCGAGTATTCCAGACCTTCTTGAACGGGGATGCTGAGCGAACTCAAGAAAATTACCACGGCGTGCCCGTCATGTTGCTCGATTACCTCATGCTAACCTCGTTGCTGATGGTCACCGATGTGCAGGAGTGGCTAGATCGTCCACAGACAGACAACGGGCGGGTACGAATTCCGGGTAGCAGTGCCCCTGTGGTTCAGAAATGGCTTGCCATCATACACGACGAGCCCATACCCGATACGCCTCCCGGATCCCCTCTACAAACTGCCGTATCAGACTGGGATGCACGTAGCAGGCTGTCGGGTGGGTATGCGCAGTCTGCATACGGGGGCTCGAGTTCCAGCGATCCGATGACGCCTGTCACACCGGCCACGTCTGCTCATTCTAGCTTCATACGTCGAGACGAGGACATACCGCCGGTTCCGCCTTTGCCGGAATCTCTGACGCGATCACGCGTACAAACCCTGTCCGCAGCTTATCCATATGGGTCCATTGGCAAGGCTGCATTGTCCTCGTCGTCGTTCTCTCCTCTGACACCACCCCCACCATTGACACCGCCCATCGGT
>JANHOG010000127.1:0-25445 GCA_027627325.1 Phlebia brevispora
CGCCCACAGCGGACACAACTGCATTCCGCCGCCCGGGTGTCCGAAGCACGAACGTCTTTGCAGAATAGTGCACTATTGCGCTGGTAGCGAGGTAGTTGGCGACTCTTTCGTGCTAGGAAACGTTTGAGGTACAAAAAGGATATGCCGGCCTCCGCTGTCTATCGAAGCGCGTGGCGCGCCGCCGGCGTGTTGACAAGCTTGCTGCGAGAGGATGATCTCCCATGTACCTCACACTGAAACAGAAAGCGAGGCCACGATCTGTACAGCTCAATGCTTTCGGTCAGCAGGTGCAAGTTATTGTTGCCTCACAGAGCTGTCATGGTGAAAGGAGACAAGGAGCACGTCATGAACATTCAACAAACTCGACTTTCTGGCAAGCTGCTCCGCTCCAGACTCTTCAGCTCGATGAATGGACGGCCGCCCAGCCTGCTAATTATTGAGATACTTTTGAATTCATCCCACCGCAGCCACAAACATGCATTACACGTGTTAAAAATTCTGAAGAACGTAGCTATCGAACTAGTAGTGCAGGACGGACAAATCTATCATACAACTAGCTATCGTGGACGGAGATACTGACAAGTCAAAACAGAGAAGACATGCGCGAATTTCGTAGCACGGGAGGTGCGGAGTTCACGGCGTCCATGAGTCCGAGGCCGACCCACCTGCTGCCCGGAGGCGGCCGGCCTGTACTACATGTCTATCCAGAATATCCAGGGTTCCTCGGCACATCGGGGGAGCGATGCGCTTACTGCGGCTTAGCCTTCTGGGCCATCTGTCAGAAGAGCAAGCGGTGAGATCATGTCCGCTCTATTGAAGATGAGGTTACACGTACGAGGTTAAGGGCAGAGCCAGCCTTGAACCACTCGATCTGACCCTCGTTGAAGGTATGGGCGAGGGGGATCTCCTCAGAGGAGCCGTCCTCGTGGTGGATGACGAGCGTGAGGTTCTTGCCAGGTGCGAACGACTCAAGGCCAAGGATGTCGACCTTGTCGCTCGGGCGGATCTTATCGTAGTCGGCGGGGTCGACGAACGTCAGCGCAAGCATACCCTGCTTCTTGAGGTTGGTCTCGTGGATACGGGCGAAGGAGCGGGTTATGACAGCGAGACCGCCGAGGAAACGGGGCTCGAGCGCGGCGTGCTCACGGGACGAACCCTCACCGTAGTTGCTGTCACCGATGACAACCCACTTGATACCGTGATCGCGGTACCAGGCACCAGTCTGGGGGACACCACCCCACTCGCCGGTGACCTGGTTCTTGACCTTGTTAGCCTCGCCGTTCTCAGAGTTGATGGCACCGATCAAGCAGTTCTCTGAGGAAAAAACAGATTGTCAGGATGCATATAAACGGCCTCGGGACATCATACGCACGGGAGATGTTCTCGAGATGTCCACGGTACTTCAACCAGGGGCCACCAGCAGAGATGTGATCCGTAGCTACGCGAGATTCAATCATTTTGCTCTCTAACTCAGAAATTGTTGATACTTACTGCACTTGCCCTTGACCTTGATAAGAATAGGGAGGCCCTTGGGAGTCTGACCATCCCAAGGCTTGAATGGCTTCAAGAGCTGGAGACGCTCAGACTTGGGGTCGACGGCAACCTGGACGCTGGCACGGTCAGCGGGTGGAGGCTGGAAGGTGTTCTCGCCGGGATCATATCCACGAGGGGGAAGCTCGTTGCCGGAGGGATCCTCGAACTTGAAGGGCTTGCCATCGGCGCCGGTGAGAGTGTCCGTAGTGGGGTTGAAGCGGAGGTCGCCAGCGAAGACCATAGCGGTGACGATATCAGGGGAGGCAACAAAGGCGTGGGTAGCCGGGTTCGCATCGTTACGGCCGGTGAAGTTACGGTTGTACGAGGTGATGACTGAAGGTATATAAATTCCAGATTCTTTGCTCATGATTACTATGATAGCAACTTACTGGAGTTGACCTCCCCTTTCTTAACGTCGCGACGATCCCACTGACCAATGCAAGGACCGCAGGCGTTGGCAAGGACGATACCGCCGACCTCCTCGAGGGCACCCATTTGACCGTCACGCTCAATGGTGGCGCGAACCTGCTCAGAACCAGGGGTAACCGTGAACTTGCTCTTAGCCGCGAGACCATGCTCGGTAGCCTGCCTGGCGATAGAAGCCGCGCGGGACATGTCCTCGTACGAAGAGTTGGTGCAGGAACCAATCAATCCAACCTTGAGCTCGGCGGGCCAACCGTTCTTCTCGACAGCCTCCTTGAACTTGGAAAGCGGGGTGGCGAGATCGGGAGTGAAAGGACCGTTGATGTGAGGCTCAAGCTCGTCCAAGTTCTAGGCAGAGCGGTTCAGCAATTCGCTCTAGTTCAACATATGCACTACTTACGATGTTGACGACCTGGTCGTACTCGGCGCCCTCATCAGGCTTCAAGTTATGCTCGAAGCGCTTAGCGTAATCAGCGATCTGAGAGCGCTTGGTTGCCTTGAGGTAGTCGACCATACGGTGGTTGAAGGGGAAAAGAGACGTAGTTGCACCAATTTCAGCACCCATGTTGCAGATAGTAGCCATACCAGTGCACGAGAGCGACTCGACACCAGGACCAGTGTATTCGACGATAGCACCAGTTCCACCCTTGACGGTGAGGATGCCAGCGACCTTGAGAATAACATCTATAGGCAAAAAATTAGAAAGGCATGAAACCCGAGGGTGCGAATGACGCATCGCTTACCCTTGGGCGCGGTCCAGCCAGAAAGCTTGCCAGTAAGATTAACACCGATGACCTTGGGGCACTTAAGCTCCCATGGAATACCAGCCATGACGTCAACAGCATCGGCACCACCGACACCGCAAGCAATCATTCCGAGACCACCAGCGTTAGGGGTGTGCGAGTCAGTACCGATCATGAGACCACCAGGGAACGCGTAGTTTTCGAGGATGATCTGGTGAATAATACCAGAACCAGGCTTCCAGAAACCGAGACCGTACTGAACGACGCGTTAATCTCGCTGTCTGTCATCGGAGGATAAGACTGACGTACCTTAGCAGTTGCAGTAGCCAAGAAGTTGTAAACCTCCTTGTTAATCTCCTTAGCCCTCGCCAAGTCCTTTACACCGCCAACCTGAGCCTCGATAAGGTGATCACAGTGCACCGTCGTCGGGACTGCAGCGGTGTCCATACCCGCAGACATGAATTGGAGAATAGCCATCTGGGCGTGACGTCAGTCTCATAGGCGCGCGGGATGGCTCTGGAACAGACCTGGGCGGTGGCATCCTGGCAAGCGACGCGCTGCAATGCGGGGTAAGGTCAATCGCGTACAAGCGAAGATGAGAAGAATAAAGACATACGTCAGGGCGCAGCTTGAGGTAGCTCACACCACGAGTGATGTCCTGGTTAACGGGGTCATCGAGGTGACCGTAGAGAATTTTTTCTGAGAGCGTCAAAGGACGCTTCAGGCTGGAAAACACGTCTAATTCAGGACCCCCTTGCACAGCATGTACCACACGACACAGCTCGAAGCCTCTACTCACCGGTCACGGACAACGGCAAGGGTGTCCTCAATCCGTTGGTAGTTGATGTACGCTTTTGGCTCGAGAAGCGACATTGGCACTTTGGTCGCACCGATAGGCTCTGAGACGGTGGCCATGCCGGCGGCCAACCGCTGGATCGACCTCCATGCTGCGTGGGATTTGCCCGCAAGGTTGAACATCGTCGTTGACGACGTCGACGTCGACGAGCACTTGTGGGTAGGTAAAGGAGGAGGATCAAGACGTGCCGGCACACTCCGGAGTTGAGTACGAATATGAAAGAGCAGCGTGATGATTTTCGGACCTCCACGCCGAAGCCAATCACCGTCCTGCTTTTAGACACCCTCCGGCACGCCGAAGACGTCCGACCCTTCCGGCCGTCGACCGCCACAGCGTGATTAATTTCTCCGCTCTCTCCCCGCACTCGTGGACGGCGCCTCCGTCAAATTCATCTCTCCGTCTGATTGATTCGTCAAATTCGCCTCTCATCGTCTGCGCCGACGAGCTCACGGGTTCCAACATTATAAAGGTCTTGGAAGTCGCCATTCGCATCGCTTATGCATTTCTAGTTTTGTTGCAATGAGGGCATGCCCTGCGCTGTTACCGCGGTAGTAGCGCTGATCATCCGTTCAAGCTCCCGCAGGCATTCTGGCAGGCAGGCTATATCGTACCCGAGTACAATCATGATCACCTGCCGCTGAAGCTCCTCGCTCAGGTGAATTGCTATTGGCTCTCCGAAGGCCGCCCGCCTTCGCAAGCCAGTTCTGACACGAACCACAAGGCGGCCGCGACGCAGTTCGAAGCTGCTTGTCCACGTCTGCAGGCCCTGAGGTTCGTCCCCATCTATCGATCTCACACATGATTTCTTCTGACGATAGTTTAGCGCTTGCCCGCCCAATGACGAGTGGTTTATATATCGATTCTAGTGCACTATGTACTTTGACTCGTCTTATAGGCTGATCGTGGCGAATTGGTGCGCTTCTCTAGGTGCCTTGCACAGGTCTCTTCGACCTATTAATAATGCTGCGATGCGATATCTTCTGTCCCTTCCCATCGTCACCGTCACTGTCAGTACGATTGGCGTTCTCGGTGCTTTGGAGCGCGTTGTTTGCGCACATACACGGCATTCACCCATTAGGTTAGCCCACCGGCGTTCGGGAGAACGGCGCCGTGGTATCGTGTAGCATGAACGCGTACATCGTGATACCAGGACGGGTATAAAGATGTGAGGTATGGTAGCCTAGCTTGTTCAGTCTCTCTTGCCTACTCATTCATACTTACCAAGACTCGTATAGGGCACTGCTCACTCCGACCGGATATCCTGCCCTACGATGAAAACATGTATAGAGCGTCATGCACGAGGAAGCCAACATTGCGCGTCACATACAGAGCACTGCATTGTAACATTTCCGAGCAGCCGACGACGAAGTCCCACGAACGCTTCCTTCGACGCCTGTCTTACAATGCGCGTCGGCGTTCTGAAGGGCGTCTCCGAATGCATGAGGTCAAGACTTCTCTGTGTCATGCACAGGCTGCACGATCAGCTTATGGCACCTCCGTCGAAAATATTCTTGTTCAGCGTCACTCTGCTCCGCCAGGCACATGCTCCTCGCTCTGTTCCCGCTATCATCAATCCTACGCCTCCCTCGCCTGGTTGCTCTGATTTTCGCGTGCGACAGATTTGTACTAGCCTCATACCGCGGGCTCCGTCGTACTTTCCCACTAGTGCCGTTGCTCTCCTTATGTTCCGCCGCCGAATTTGAAGATCGAACTCAATATCGATTTAGCGCTGGATATTTGACGCGGGTCACTTTTTCCCACGCTCTTGTACGGACCAGCGCGACGCTTCTACTCGAACCTCATCGCAGCACTAGCTTCCTTCCTTCTTGTTCCATCGCGTGTTCGATGGTAAGTCGTAGCTACGCGTACTTATCACGCGACAAAGACTATGCTCTTGCCCTTCAACTGCCCCAGGATGTCACATGCCTTCGTATCGCTGTTACAGCAATCCAAAGCGCGACACGTCTGAGTTTAGCGTCCGACTAATCGTCGTACGGCAGACAGCTTAGTGAGTGGTTAGCTTTGTCTGATTATTGACATGCTTCTATCCGTGCGCTGTACCTTAAAAGTTAGCTCGAAATTGCGTCCTAATGGCACAGCTCCTAGCACGGAAGGTCAGTGTCTATAACCGCGACTGTAAAGCGCTGCGCAGTTTTTTTCGGATGACATACAGCCGTCATCTTCATGCTCAAGTGGCGTTTCATTATCTAAAGTCTAGAATGGCATCATTGGCAGATTTCCACGAGAACGCGGTCATCCGCCTTGTTCTTGCAACATCAACGCCATCAAACTTTGGACTTTCCCCGGACTCGGAAGCATTGTGGATATGTGGACGGTGTGTCCTTTAGCGCCATATTACTCTCTTCGACGAGAGTGCTTACTCTCACACATTTCCCCCTTCCTGCCTCAGCATGATCAAAGTCTCGGTCGATGTATCAAAGTGTTGTGGCCTAGAAGCACTCGCCGATTAGGCGGCGTTTTGCGGCGCGATACGCCTATTCCCCCAGAGCTAGCTGCAGGCTCCCGACTGTCAGCCAGTACATGATCACTCGTCAACGACTGCACCCTCTCCAAGCGCACGAAGGCCCAAAAACGTTCTCGGCAAGCCCGACGTTCTTCCCTTTGGAATTCGCTTACTCGATGCCGTCTCTACCTATCAGGCGGCAACTGCCGCCCGTGTGGGCAAACTGAATATCGTTGATCAGCGTATGATCAGCGCAGGCGTTTGTGGCTGCTATAAAGCTCTGCCAGGAGAACCACAGGGTAATGTCCACCGGATTGCTCCTTGTCCTTCAGCTCCCAGGTTCGCAATGCCTTCATTGCAAGCCTCAGACTCTCAATCTGAAATCAAGGACATCCCGAGCACAAATGTAGAGGCCGTCATTATACCCGAGATCGGTCAATCATCTCCTGTGGGTGATGAGCCTCCGTCCAAAGACCTGCGCTTCTGGATGGTGTTCGTCGCGTGTTGTGTATCTATGCTCCTGTCCGCCCTGGAATTCGTAAGTTCAGCTACGATCTGCCAAACCACAACTACTGAGTGATCTGAGCATTTGCAGACTGCAGTATCCACCGCCCTTCCAACTATCGTTCACGATCTAAGTGGTGACGACTTCGTCTGGGTTGCTTCAGCTTATGCACTAGCTTCTACGGCTCTCCTCCCCGCAAGTGGTGGCATGGCGGAGGTACGGATCATTACGCCTTCGAGGAGGAAACACTCATTCTGCAATAGATCTTCGGTCGCCGCGTGACGATGCTCTGTCTGCTGTCTTTCTTCGCTCTGGGCAGCGCCCTGTGTGGTGCAGCACAAAGTATGAACTGGCTGATCGCGGCTCGCGGTACGCATCGTTCACCTGTGTCTGCGTTCTACTTATATTGATTACTTCTTGGATCTGTGTTTCGTTACTAGCTGTTCAGGGTGCGGGAGGTGGTGGGATATTGTCCATGGGCACTATAATTGTTGCCGACATAGTGCCTCTCCGTGAACGGGGGCTCTACAACGCCGTGCTTGGGCTGTACGTCTTTCCCGATATTCCTGTATTCCGAGTATTCTGAGCAGGAAATAGTACTTGGGCCTTGGCCTCTGCCATAGGTCCACTTGTTGGCGGGGCGTTTGCTAGTACAGGGAAGTGGCGCTGGCTGTTCTGTCAGTGCACTATATCGATTGTATAGGTTCCGTGTCGGTTGCTCACATGGGGTATAAGGACAGACCTGAACCTTCCTATATGTGGAGTTGCGGCAGCTCTAGTTTTCCTCTTTCTGCGACTTCGAACACCAAGTGGCTCTTTCAGGGAGAAGATTACTCGAATGGATTGGCTGTACGTAAAACCACTTTATACTATACATGCCTGCGAATTGCTGATCGCTGTGCTGCAGCGGCAACCTCCTCATTATCAGCAGTTCGAGCGCATGCGTTCTCGCGCTGACGTGGGGAGGTATACGTTATGCATGGACCTCTGCTCGAGTCTTGACTCCACTCCTTCTGGGTTTGGTGGGTATAGGCGTCTTCCTCGTCTATGAAGCGCGTTGGGCGAAGAAGCCTATAGTAAGCGTATATTTATCAGTTTTCTTTCGAGGGATTCCGACATTCCATCATAATTTTAGGTTCCCTTCATGCTACTCTCCAACAGGACCAGTCTGAGTGGGTACGTCGCTATTTCTAGTCTATATAAGCTGCATTCCACGCTGAATACTCATTCATCGATCGTCTGAATTAGACATATACAAAACTTCATCAACCCTATTTTAATGATAGCGGTCGTTTGTTCGTCCCCGTTATCATCTCTCCTCGTCCTCTGCCTAATCTGTCTCGTTCAGATTACATGCCGACCTACTATCAGGCGTGCAAGGGCGCATCACCCGTTAGATCTGGCGTTGACTATGCTTGGCATGAGTCTCACAATAGGACCTATATTCATCCTCACAGGTATATCGATCCAGAGAACAAACTGCTATCGTGTTCAGCTATGGATGGGCTGGGCGTTCATGATGCTTGCGATGGGTGTTATGACTACTCTGCACGCAGACGTGCCTCTCGCGCAGGCTGTCTGCCTACCCATGCTCTTCTGCTTTGGCAGCGGTATGCTATACCCCGCGTCCTACTTCCCCGTGCTTGCACCGCTGCCCGTGACGGAGAATGCACATGCCCTCGCGTTCTTCTCGTTTTGCCGCTCATTCGCACAAGTACGTCGATCGTGTCTCTGTAGCGCCCATACCAAGGTCGTGATTGCTTACGTTCCTATTACGGTTAGGTATGGGGTGTCACAATTGGTTCTGTGGTCCTGCAGACGCAGCTCAAGCGGCGTCTCCCGGCATCATTCACCTCGCAATTGCCTGGTGGGGTCGCCATCGCCTACTCCGCCATACCTGTCATACATGCTCTCCCGGAGCCTGAGCTGGGCGAAGTCCGTGAGGCATTCGCGAGCAGCCTCGCTGTAATATGGCAGGTGATGATAGGAATAGGCGGGATAGGCTGCTTGGCAAGCCTCGCTATGAAAGGCTTGCCGCTGCATACCAACGTCGATGAGAAGTGGGGTATGGAGGAGAAACAGGACCCGAAGCTGGAAGACCCTGTGAAAGTCTAAGTGTAACGCTGTACGCTGAGCGAAATCATATATCTTCTGGCCTGGTTGACACTGATCTCGTCCCTGAAATTCACACTGTTGTGAGCCGTTGGCATAATAGTGAATTTCGTCCTCTGCTCTCATGTATACCGATATGCTCAGCATCGCGCGGTCATGGTCGACGCCCACTTCGCGACAACCGGTAGCAATCCCCCTTTCATCAGATCCATGCCACCCATCTGGCTGTCGACATGACTGACAAAGCCGCCGTGGCAAAGGTATGTGAAGCCACGATCGCTGCCACTGGCACGGTGACCGGAAACAGAGATGTGGAGGTATGTTCTTGCACCGTTTTATACGTGTCTTTCGAAGCAAGATCTGCTCTTCAGGTAATCACGACGGTCGTTTGGATCAAAGTCAATGATCAAAGCCTTTTCGCTAATGGCGCGTACCCTGCTGATTCCATGACTCTTCTTGCATGGGCTCCTAACAACCCTCCTTAGTGTAGTGCGTCGCTTGATCCCCCCCCAATCTCGAACGTTGTGTTCTTTGTGCTATGTGCTAGAGCCTACCAGGGGGTTCCTCGTCACTATTCAGGCCATGGTGACACGTTCCCCCTGAATCATCACTCGGATGTCGCCAAAATACCATTGTACTCATAATAACAAATGTACGGGCTACTTCATCATTTGTCTCTCTTGAGATCTGTGTGCAGACTATGGGTGAAGAGCAAACTCGACCAGTCAATCTGGCGTATATAACTTGATACCCCAACTTGCGGCGGTCGGAACGTGTACGCGCCGCATGGCTCTGACAGGAGTTTCCAGTCACTAGTATATTAGACGCCATCATCCTTTTTCCATCTTACTCCTCTACGCCCACTTTGTCGCTGCTAACGGCCCACCACAGTCAGTACACAAAGTACAGATCAACGATTAGACTCAAGCTCATTGCCATTTCTCATCACATACTCGTGCTGATTGTCAAACTAAGAGTCTCGTCTTCAATGTTTACCCCACAACAGAAGGACGCGTACAGATCGCTGTCCGATCTGTTCCTCGATACGGAGCACACGCAGGATGACCTTGACCGTCTAGCGAACAGACTTAGTTCGACTGGCATATCAACTGACGCTCTCGAATCCATGCTCCGAGATGACCTTTTCCCCGTACTGTATTCCAATCTTATCAGCATCGCTGGCAGGTGGGAAGGGTTTCAAGATGACTGGTTATTCACCCAGCTCCAAAATCGGCGGTCTCAGTCACCGGGAGTGGTCAGAGGCGCTGCAGACTGGGCTGCGTGGCAGTCCGTTGGGTGGATTATCTGGAAGCCTTGGACTGACATTAAGCGCAGACTGCGAAGCCGGTTATGAAGGTAAGGTGCGACGGGCTCTTATTTCTGGGGATACGTTGACTGAAGCGCAGAAATCAAGATGACGTGCCTCAAGACTATCTTCAAGTCTCGAGAACATGATACATCTGTAAGTATGCCTTTGTATCAGCCGTACAAGACTTTGTTGTGATACTGATATGCTTCGTGATTGCAGTTCCAAGTCAGTGGTTGCTACCTATATTATGAAGATGAAGAGGGTCTGTTATCGCGGACGAAAATCGAAAGTCTACTTGACAGAGGGCTCTTGGGTGCGGGTGTCCGGCTCTGTGACATACAATGCGCAAATTCCTTGTCTTACACGAAGCTGAGATCCAACCCACTCAGTTCTCTAAATCCTCACAGAATCCGCCCAAGACAAGACAGGCATCTTGTTTCCCTGGGCTCACAGTTTGCACTCACAAGTCGGGACTCACTGCGGACGTGAATGTCTCCTTCCGGGCGTGTTTGGATCCTCGTGGACCCTAAACGGCAGTTTGGTCGTTTCGGTCACCAGGCCTTTTGGCCCCCCTTTGATACGGGTGACTTGCAGGCATGCTCACACACTCGTAGAGACACTTCGCTCAACAGATCGATGTCGGTATGCTCAGTATGTGCCTACTACTAGAGCTCGTATTGATCCTGATGGACGTATCATACAGAAAGCGAAGTCATGTTCGGTCTAAACATGCATCAGCAGGGCATGTAGACCCTGCTCGAGTGCCAATATGACCGCGTTCCTTGTTAATGTGTCCATATGCGCTTTTGCATGGGGATCAAAGCACTTCACCCTGCAACGTATTCCTCTCAGTGCCAATGACCTTAGCCGCGGCAGAGAATGCGTACGCCTCGCCTTTTTTCCGTCAACCATTTATTTAAACACGTAGGCCAGCTTCGACTCTACTTTATCATGTTCAAGATCCCATATCCTCCTTGGCAGGTAAAGTGTCCCACGGGGATCTACAGCTCTGCAAATGCGACTCACCCCTGGTGATCGTTATCTACTCCATCATACCTGTTATATGCCTCCTACTGCGGCTGGAGCGGAGAAAGATGCTCTATACCTTCGCGAGCAGCAACCCGGGAGAGGTATCGAGAGGGTAAGGTGCTTTGAAGGCGTTGATGAAGTGGGGATGCAGGAGACTGGCGACTCGCAGCCGCCATCTGAAGGAGATTGAACCATATGACAACACCCACGCCAAGGATGCAACCCTTTGCTTGGCGCAACAGTTATATTGGCATGAATCATCATGCTGATCCTGTAGTCGCGCTGTTACTTCTTGAGGTTCACCGTATGGCGCCGACAGTGCGGACTGTGTGGTCAGCTGTAGACTCTCCGAGTCGGCATACTGTCCTGATTGAGTTTCTACATCCACACAGTGTCCCTTGTTGTCTTCGCCCCCGTTTGCATCGTGATCATCACACACTCCAAACCATCTCCCCATAGCCATCGCGCTCCTGCTTAGGCTCGTAGCCCGTGATATACGCCGTCATGCTTCCCGAGCACCGAGTCGGAGCATTTATCATCGACACAAAGCCCCACCATAACCATTAAGCCACGACTACTTACATTTCCTCCGAACATGCATCCAAGTCGTGGCTTACGCTAAGATACGTTGGCGCTCTGACTTCCAATTCACATCAACGCGCCGCCGCTGGGCGCTGCCAGCGCCAGCTTTTCGGCACGCGTATGACATCCGCCAACCGAACAGCTTTTCCACGACACTTTTCAATCCTTGTTGTCGACGTCGAAAACTTGACTTTTCATATTGCCAAACCCAGTGATATTGCTCCAGCATGAACCACGTCTAAACCCCGACCATACAGCTATCCACCTCTCCACAATGCCAATACTGCACAGGAAATATATGCCGCGGCTGTGCAGGGTGTTCTTTGCCGCCCTGCAGACCGGAGGTAGTACTTTTCCGATACTCAAGTACAGTACAATGCAACACTTAGCTCGACGGCAGAGATTTATTGTTGATATGCGGTGCCTGGATCAGGAGGCCAGGTTTTGATCAGTCAGTGCGCAAAGGATGCTTCGGACCCTTTCCTCACTTGAACTTGAACTGCGTAAAGGCGCCGATCCTGTTATTCACGGCAACTCAGATACCCCTAGGATACTCCCTCGTCGTATACTCCTCCAGCACTTTCTCGGCTACCGAAGAACCTGCGGGATTCGCACTCCCTATGCGTCCAATCATCTGTGCTGATGGACGTTTGCACTTGGTCACGTTGCCGAGTTATACTAACCACAATTGACAGCTCCTGTCATCATCAAAACATCTCTTCAGCTTGACGAGCACGGATCTGTATAAAGTTTTCAGTCTCTCCGTCTGTTATTGCAAGTGTAGCGATAAGCTCATGGAAGCTACCTCACCCAAACATCGCCACTCTTGCGGACTACCTGCTAAACGTCTTAGCTTCAGACGTCTGTGTCAACCCCCTCTGAGAACCCCGGGCTCACTAGGCGTGGCTTCCATTCAAGCCCTATATAGTTTTGATAACGAGCCGCAAACGCCTAGGTTCTGCCCTTCGCACGTCGAAACATATTCCGCCAATAAACATCAAAAGGGAGTTAAGGACAACAACGATCACGGAGGGAGGAGGTCGCCAATTCAACTCCTGTCGCGCGCGCGCATCACTACATAACGATGCCGAACCGCTGCTGCAAGCTAGAGAGTTGCTATAATTCGATCTAGAAAACATTCAGCGATTAGGCTCACCGCTCGGATTGATGAATGATGTACGTAGGATGATCTTTCCATATACCGTATGCAGGCTAAACCCGGCACAGAAGCATGCAAGCAGCCTCTCCGAGTAGGACTTCATGTGCTACGACACATATATATGACCAGTGCACGTCTATGGGACATGCCGTCTATCCTGACCTTCCCCCATCTATTGCCATGGCTGAACCAAGCCTGAACGCTTCCAGCTCGCCAACTTCTGACCAGAAACCCATGAAAAGCAAAAACGAGATGGAGATAGTCCAAGTTGGGCCGGAGCTAGTGCCAGTACTCTCTACGTCCAATTATAGCTACGCACATGCGCATAGCGGGATACGCTTCTGGATGGTATTCGTTGCGCTATGCGTGTCCGTGTTCTTGTCGGCATTGGAATTTGTATGTCTTTTCGTGTGTGTTTCCTCACGATACTAACCACAAACACCTCCATCGTCTCTAGACAGCAGTCTCGACTGCGCTGCCCACAATAACACACGATCTGCAAGGGGACGACTTTGTATGGGTTGCGTCGGCGTATGCGCTCGCGTCCACTGCGCTCTTACCTGCGAGCGGCGGTATAGCAGAGGTAAGCCCGGTCTGTCATAATGTGTTTTCCCTTCGCTGCTCTTACTCACATTTTTCCGTCTGTGTGCTTTCATGATGTTTGAACTACTCTTCCACCTTCGCACGGCCCCTTGCCGATCCGCACTTTCTCACCCATCACCGGTCCCCGACTGACCTACTCATATTGACACTGATGCGCATACGCTAGGTCTTCGGCCGCCGCGCCACCATACTCACTTCGCTTGCTCTATTCGCTCTAGGGAGCGCTTTATGCGGAGCCGCGCAGAACATGAACTGGCTCATCGCTGCACGAAGTACGTACTCGTCTATACGTTCACCCACTGCCTACGGGGCCATCCCTGATTATTTGATTCACTTTGTGCAGCGGTACAGGGTGCAGGTGGCGGCGGGATACTCTCCCTGGGGAGCATCATCCTCTCGGATCTCGTCTCACTTCAAGAACGCGGGACGTACAACGGCCTGATTGGACTGTACGGCAACTGCTTCCGCCTCGGTGTATCGGTATCGCTAATCTCGGCTGACTCTCCACTAGCACTTGGGCGTGTGCAGCCGCCATGGGGCCGCTCGTAGGAGGCGCGCTATCGAGCGAGGGCCAGTGGCGGTGGCTATTTTGTAAGTGCTTGGCATCCGAATCGGTGGGGTGTTATTCTTTACTAAGTATGTTTCATTGGAAGATCTAAATCTGCCCATCTGTGGACTTGCGGCGATATTGGTTGTCCTGTTCCTAAGGCTACGTACGCCATCAGGGTCTTTCAGGAGTAAGATCGCCCGTATCGATTGGTTGTGAGTTGTGTGGAATATATTGCTTTTTCTGACTTATGATGGAGTGCTGACGGCGCGATGTGATGTTGTGCGGCTTGAATTTACAGGGGAAACCTTCTTATTATTGCAAGCTCTAGTAGTTGCGTGCTTGCCCTGACCTGGGGCGGGGTGCGTTATCCGTGGAGCGACGGACGGGTGTTGTCGCCGTTGATCCTGGGCTTGCTTGGTATTGGAGCATTTCTGTTTTATGAAGCTCGCTATGCAAGGGAACCTATCGTAAGTGACCTACAATTGCATTGGGCATCATACTGATCACGTTTTGCTAGGTCCCGTTCATGCTTCTCTCGAATCGAACAAGCGTCAGCGGGTTGGTTTTGCTATTCACATCTGTAAATCATTATTTCTCTGTTGACCCTTTCATGGTGCAGATATGTACAAAACTTGATTAACCCCATCGTCATGATCTCAGTAGTTTGTGCGTCTTTTTCTTTGTTCCATCTGCGCCAACTTAACCTCCTCCACCAGACTACATGCCGACGTACTATCAAGCCTGCAAGGGCTCTTCCCCAACAGGTTCCGGCGTGGACTTCCTCGGCCTGAGTCTTGCAATAGGCCCAGCACTCGTCATCACTGGCGCCTCTATAAAAATAACGAAGTCATACCGCGTGCAGCTTTGGATCGGCTGGATATTGTCATTACTGGGGATCGGGATCCTGACGACCCTGCATGCGGACACGCCACTGGCGCACAGTATCTGTCTTCCTATCCTGTTTGGCGTAGGCTCCGGGATTATCTACTCCGCAACGTACTTCCCCGTGCTTGCACCGCTGCCGATATCGGAGAACGCACACGCACTGGCTTTGTTCTCGTTTTGCCGCTCGTTCGCTGCAGTGCGTATTTGGTACACTTCTCAGGCTTACCTTCGGCACTCATGCCTATGTAAAGGTCTGGGGCGTCACGATTGGCTCAACCATCCTGCAGACGCAGCTGAAGCGACGCCTTCCAGCTGCGTTCTTGACAGGACTGCCCGGAGGCGCCGCGATTGCCTTCTCTGCTATCCCCGTCATCGGGACACTACCTGAGCCAATGCAGGGCGAGGTCCGTGAAGCGTTCGCAGGGAGCATCATCATCATTTGGCAAGTCATGGTGGGAATCGCTGGCATCGGCCTATTGGCGAGTTTCGCGATGAAAGGGCTGCCGCTGCATGCTGCAGTAGATGAGAAGTGGGGGATACACGAGCCTGATGGACGCTTCCATGACTCGATTCAGCAAGAAATAGAGATCAGAAACCAAGTATAACAAGCATAGTCTGTATTTGAATAATCACGCTTTTTCATGGATAATTGACGCTTGGAATGGATAGGTGGTCTCTCTAGATTTGTTTGGAGATTCGCTTTAGGTTTAGAAACGTGTGTATATGTTGACTTAGGACTGCAACTACATACACCGCGTGAGGTCATGTGCATTTGCAGAGAACGCTGCAGGGACGTTCGCGGCATTTGAATATGATCATCGAGCGATGGTAGTCTCCGCAATGATCAGAATGCTGCGGCGCATGATACAGGCAGCCTGTCGGTAGAACCCACATCACACGCCAGTCTGAAGGGGAAGCGACGCTTCATATGAATGCGAATGCCACTATTCTCTCAACGCTGCATTCAATATAATTCGTACACAAAATTCACCATGCTCTGAAAATATATAAGCAATGCCGCATTTA
The DNA here is from genome assembly GCA_027627325.1 of Phlebia brevispora. Taxonomy (NCBI): domain Eukaryota; kingdom Fungi; phylum Basidiomycota; class Agaricomycetes; order Polyporales; family Meruliaceae; genus Phlebicolorata; species Phlebicolorata brevispora. The sequence goes on from JANHOG010000127.1 coordinate 15,780, forward strand.
ATCACTCCACAAGCAACGTTCGCAACTTGACCTGCACAATCTGCCATCTACCAGGTTCGAACTCGCGTGGAAGACAGTAGGCACGTGACTCACGATCCCACGAGAGGGCAATTTAAGCGCGGGCAGCAACCAAGTCCGGTACAGCCATCTTGACTCCGTTGCAGGGAATCATCGCTCTGTGTGCGAAAGTATAACAGGCCAGGCATCTCCAGTCAAGCTAATGCGGTTAGATACTGTTGATCATGCGTCAAGAAGCTATGCACGCCAACTTCTATGGTGCCAGAGTTTCTGGTTTCCTAGCCTACTGGCTACTTCAGAGACGGGCGAACTGCATTCATCATTGATACATCTCCCGCAGACTCCCATCCGATGCAATTCCCGCTGTAAATGTGTACTCAGTGTGCTCACGGTGCGTTCTCCGCCTGTCGAGGCCGTACCCCATCTTATCGAGAGTGTCACATGTGTGGGGGCAGTGCGGCATCCACTTCGCATGCCATGGATAGCGTTCACCTCAAGTGTCATCCGTCGATCAATTCCGTGCCCTTATTACACCTAGGAGCGGTGCATTCCCCGCTTTCGCACCTCGTCTCGTCAAGCACGTCCCAATGTTCCACCCGGTCCTGTTACCTGAGTCACTTTCAACGCATGTAAGATCTCTTAACCTGAGTTACATCAGCGGTACGTATCGTCTTAGATGGCGAGAATGTTCTCTAACATTGAACAAATTGATAGCGGCATGCTTTACTTGCACTGTATGGGATCATGTGTTGACCTTTCCGGGTGAAGTCAACTACATCTGGAGAGCGAAGGCTTCTAGCTATTTCACAAGGATTATGTTTATCCTCAATGCGTATAGCACTCATGTTGGAATCGGGATTTTGATGTGGTGTGAGTTTCTGTCAGCATTTTACCTCTTCGACCAATACTGATCTTTTATACTACAGATCAACCACAGCCGCTTTCCTTGCGACCAGAGGCACGTATCATGAGCTATGTCTTCTATGCCATTATCTAACACCGTTTTTATATCGCTGTGCTCAGCTGTAAGTCACGCTGTTGACTCCCGGTTGAGCCGACACCGAAACTATGTCAACAGCTGTGTCGGATACATCATGGTAGTGGGGATATTGATGCTTACCTCTACCGCCGTGACCAACGGTAGGCTCTAGCAATGGATTGCGTTGTGGCTACTGAAAGCCTCATGAGATAGTCTGCATTGCGCTGCGTGTGTACAATCTGTGGGAGCGAGGAAAAACGTCCACGTATGTACTGTGGGGTGGACTTATACCCATCTACGCATGCGTGCTCGTTTTCTCTATACTGACTTTACGATGGATCTATTGTACGCTGTGTCGTTAACCATCCCGTGATCCAGCCCAGACCTCACATAACATCTCTACAGCCAACGTCTACGATAACCAATCGCATGTGTGCTTCTTAGGCGACACTACCTGGTACCTCATGGCGCTTCTGATAGCCTTGGTGCGTATAATACCCCAGATCACGACTCATTATTCGCTGATAAATGTTGTACAGCTTGTTTCTGACATATTCATGCTCGTCATGATCATTCTTAATGCACTGGCTCGGCCGTATCGCCATGGATCTGAGGTTTTTCGTCGGTTCAGACGGGATGGCGTCGCCAGTTTCTCGGTGAGTGTTGGGAGATCCACCGACCGTCACACGGAGAGCTACGTTCTGATAAAGTGCGTACTCTAATGTTCAGGTGTTGGCCGGTGCGTTGTTTTCGAAGATCCGCTTGCCCGTCTCGCATTGACATGAGGTATTAGGCTTGCGTTTACTCGGCATTATACTTGCAATGACACTACCTGTTCGTATGCTCGTACCGGCGTTCTACAAAATACTGACACCTACATCGACATTGCGCAGGCCGAAGCCATGTTCGCTGCACCCGTGTATGCTGCTCACTCGTTCAGAAGCACAGTGGTCAGTACTCACCATACATCGTGTGTTATACAGTGTCCAGTGGGCTGTAAGCTCCGTTCTCCTCTCGCGTATCATCCTGCAAAGCGAAGAGATGAAACTCAAGGTGGCTCAGGAGCGACTTGGGTGGACACGTGACCATGATTATGAGCTGACCGCGATCGTCCGTATCGATGGTCCACAATCCAGGTGGTATAAGTAGTGGAAGCCGCACTGGACAGCTCGGGCGAGCGCATCGAATCATATGCGTGAGCCTTAGGGCTACATGCCTCGTAGATTGTGTCAAGGCACATAAACCGGTTGATTTCGAGACATGTGCATAAGGATTTTCGCAGCTAGAGAAATGGGATTCAAAGAAATTACCGTTCAGGATTCGTTGTACTTGTATTTATGTTACAACCCAAGCGTCTTCGCCTCACTTACGCTCAGTGGTCCTGCTTCCGCCATATCAGGACTTTGTCGATGACTACCGCAGAGAATGAGACAAGCTGTCACAGATCGCGGATCATGATTGCCACGCGAGCGTCAAGGAGCGCGTGTTGCCTGACTCGGACCGCGACCATCTTGTTCAAAACTTACGCATTGTGACCGCGGTTGAGACGAACACCATGTCGAGATGTCTACCATGCACGTTGTCATGTTAACGCTCCGTTGGACTATCGTTACCTTCACTGCAGAAGTCCCGACATACTTCCAGGGAAGCTGACGGTTAGGCCATCTCGGTGATTGGCTCTAGGTTGATTGTGGGAACATTAATCAGGAAGCTATGCACTCTGCCCTTCATCAAGGTAGAAAATTTTCGGTATGCACTTTTCCATGTCCAGATGGGACGCTTTGCTGTCTCAAGTTCTGGATGGTACAGTTCGGGAGTTGCAGGACAAGCTATGTGCAGAGTATGAAGTATGACGACTGCCTTTCTTTGCTTTCCGGAATCGAATGCCATCTTTCTGTGGATCTCAGCTGTGTGGTGGCATCCAGCTCTGACGGATATGATGATGCCTATGTAGGTGTTCTCTGATCCATCTCACCTACTTATTATGCACGCCAGTTGGACGTCTCTGCTCTTAACGACCTGTTCCTTTTTGCACCCATCAATGGACTCGTTAGTATCAATCGATGCGCTGCGCGCAGCTCTCTCTACAGCGGTGGCTACAAGTTATATCACCGGTGCGTGCAACTAAATAGAATGAGGATTATTTCCGTGCTGAATGTCCAGGTAGTGGCGTGCTTCATCTGTGCGCTATGGGACCATGCATTAACCTTCTCGGACGAAGTTACCTACGTCTGGAAAGCGGACGTCAATCTGACGACAGTATCATTCGTCTTCAACAGATATAGTGCTCATGTTGGACTTGGTTTTCTGGTCTGGTGTATGTTCCTAATGGCTTATCACTCTTTATCCCGGGTTTTCATGTGAGACGTTGCAGATGAAACCCAATTTAATGCAAAAACTGCATCATCGGTACGTTCAACTAGCGTCTTTTACATTCGAGTCGTTGCCTACCGTGACTAAAACTTGGCATGTCTAGCTGTAGGTCTCAATTGATCCTTTACATTTGGATAGGACTCGTCCAACTCATTCACTTCAAATAGCTGTGTACGATATATGGTAGCAGCCGGAGCGTTGATGCTTATTTCTCTTGCGGTGACAAATGGTACGGTCTACGATGGACTTCGATGTAGTCAAGCACTTGCTGACTGCCCTCTTATAGCCGTCATTGCGCTGCGTGTGTACAATTTATGGGAGCGCGGAAAATATCCAACAATCGTCATATGGGGCGGGCTTACGGTTATCTATACATGTGTTATAATATTTTCCGTCATCGCTCTGAGATGGCTTCCGGGTACGTTCGGTCCTTTAACCTTTCACTTCAAGATCCTTATACGTTTGCAGCGAATGCATTTGATAAGCAACTGAATACCTGTTTCTTATTCAAAACAAATTGGGCTATTACGGGTGTTTTGACGGCGCTGGTGAGTCACCTATCAGAAGTTACAACCGGGTACCACCTATAACATTGTACAGCTGGCGTCCGATATTTTCATGCTCATCATGATGGTCCTCAATGCTTTCGCGCAGCCATACCGCCATGGCTCCGACGTTATCCGCCGGTTCAGGCTGGATGGAGTTGTCAATTTCTCAGTACGTCCTCGAAGACCCGTTATGCAGTTATGGGAAGTCTGACTATGGTTCTAAACATGCAGATGTTGACTGGTGCGTCCTACGTTAATCCATTGCTAATCTGGCTCATGTTCACATTCCCCGTTAGGATTGCGTTTGCTGGGCATTATCTTGACGGTAACCCTGCCAGTGCGTACCTCACTTTCTACTATACTTTAGAAGGCTGATATGTATGCCTTGCAGCCCGCCTCTATATTTATTGCGCCTATGTACGCTGACTGAGGGTCCTGATGGTCCCTGTGACACTGGCTAACTAGGTGTTCATGCAGCGTCCAATGGCCATTGAACACCATCTTCTTATCTCGACTTATCCTGCGCACTGAGAAGATGAAAACTCAGATTGCTCAAGAGCGGTATGCGGTAGTTCGCGATTACGAGTTAGCTGCGGTCACGAGAATTGATGGATCCAAGTCGAGATGGTAGCAGGAACTCAGCCCGTATCACCTGGCTCAGAGTGTCTTGACAGCACAGAGTAAATGTGTGCAGGATCCTACTAGTATTAGGCAGTAGATTACACGTTCGACTAATGATGTACGTAGATATCAAAAGCTATGACTATATGACCAATAAAACTTCGCTCGGCGTTAGACTACATGTGGTCCTTTTTGCACACTACGATACGTGTCCAGGTTCGTTGAGTTTATGAAGTCGGACATCTCGAACGTGTCCGTAGTCGTGCCACCAGCTGTGTCTCCGTCCGTCTGTGACGAATGCCAGAATCGTAGCGAGAGCAAGCCAGACCTGCTAGTGCGCCGCGAACGCAGCGTGCCGTCTAACTCGTCTCTGCGCGCAGCCCTGCGAAGGTGGATCACCACTCGACAGCATACTACGGTATGAATGACACGGGCAAGTCTGGCACATAGTAACTAAGTATCACAGCAGAAGGCGGGATGACAGCTTAACGTACGAATTGAGGAGATCCGTATATTCAATCTGGAGACGAGTTTAGCGTATGACAAAGAGTGGGTTTCTTGGAATACGGCTCACCGGAGCCAGAAGGAGCGTCAAGACATTTCCCAAGGAAGAACCTGCTCAGCGGTTAGGACAGTCAATGGGGCTGTGCGGATTGAACGTACTCGTTACAAGCAGGAAGAACAATATCCCTGCCCAAGGGCGTGCATGAGGTATGACAGTGGGTTAAAAAGTATGTTGCGTACCATCGCGATAAAGCGTTTTGACTAGAGCACTCCGAGTGTGGCGAACTGCACTCAACCGTTCATTAACAGCCACTCTGGATTCCACTTTTCCACTCACAAGTCCTGATACCTTTTGCTAATGTAAGAATGATGATAACTGGTGTACGACATTGACGAAGATCAGCGATGGCAGATGATACCAACTGAACGTACTTACCGATTTCTACTCCAAGCAGGGTAGCATAGCAGGTGAAAATAATGGGATCACCGCTAACAAGGTAACATCCTGGAACTCCTGGTAATGTCTGAGCGACGACTGAAATATATAAAGGGTCGTTAAATCTTCACAGGGTGAAGTAACCTATGGCACTCACACACGACAGATTCGGTGAATCTGATGACTGGGTAGATGTTCCCGCAGACCCATACCTATCCAGCCATCAGCCATACTGTGCCACCGGTACGGATGAAGCTATACGCACCCCCCACATGATCAACAAACCAATTAGAACTTTCCGCGACTTCTCCCATAGTGCAAATGTCCTCCAGATGAGGACAACTACCGCAGACGTCAGTCGCGTGGAAATATTATCAGGAGGAAGGAAACATACGTTCTGTGCAAGCTGTTCCTATCGTCGCAATGTCTAGAAGCTCGTGAGTGATATGAACGCATGGAAGCCAATGCTACCTACACACTGCCGCTACGTAGTCCATGTGACAATGCTTCGCGCCTGTTCAGACACTTGATCTCTTGTTGGATACTCAAGACTCAGCACTCACCGATGACCGCAGATGTGAAGTAAAATAGTCTGATGGACAATTGGCCTTCAATATTCAAGACGGAGATATGCGCGTCACTTACAGACAACAGTGAGAGAGATGTCTGTGAACGTCGGGTAGCGGATGATGAGGTAGATTATTTTGACAAAGACCGAAGGCGACCTCCAAATGAATCGCACCTTTCAGGACGTGCCTCAGTATTTTCTACGCCGTTCTATCATTGATACACCTACCTCATCATCGAGCAGTAACAGCCAGTCATATACCTACACGATATGTATTAGTAATAAGACACAAGACTAGTTGGTGTAACGTACCAAGATTGTCATGCTTGCAGCTGCATATTGCCAGATACTAATCAACACAGGCTTATAATCTGTTGCAAGTAGCGGCGACAGACCTGTCATGAACTGCAGAAAGTCGACTATCAACGACCTACTAAATGACAGACGTGGATGAACCACTTACTCTTACTGTCTGGGCGTGATCTACTGAGGTGACCGTGTCGGTATCGGCCTCCATCTGGTCCGCAGAGTGGCGCGTCACACCTTCGCGAATTAAGCTACAAGTGAAACTGCAAAGTATATAAGAGAGACCGTAAGAGTACCTCGCCTGTAAATATATCACTCACCACAATTTATACAGGGCTTACTACAATATATAGAGCACTGGGAGAGTGTATACGGTGGGGACGAGGCGACTCTCCAGTTCTGTGCGCCCGTTCAGCCTGCTTGCTTCATAGATAACGCCGTCGCTTATATTCGCAGCAGGCGCACAGGTATCTTTAGGTACACCATTTAATGTGAAGTTCAGTGCCTCAGAGGGATCACATTGTGGCAGCGCCAGAGCTGAAATTCTGAATGCTTGCAACGGATGACCGAACACAGCACTGCAACGCCTTCCGTGGATTGCAGAGTGCGGGCAAAGCCTTCTTAGCGGCAGTCAACTCTTCCTGGGTGCAGTTCTGTGTGTGAATCAGCTTTTCTTCTCAACGTTCTGTGGACGTAACGGGGATACACCGCCGGACGCCACTAACTTGCGGGCAGTTTCCTGACTGGGAATCTCTAGAACGTAGCGTGACAGGTAAGGACGTTTAGTGAACAGGGTATAAATGCCTACGGTGCAGTGCAAAGCTTCAACAACCTTGCGGCGTTCCAGCGTGGCCGTCAGTTCTGAAGAGTTCACGGTAGTAAGTTGCTACCGAGCTCGAAGAGTTCCATGCTTGTCGCAGTCGATGGATCGGCGCCTATTACATAAGCAGTATCCGGGGTCTTTGAATTTTCATATTTTCCGAGCTACGGGAATTTGCCCCAGTCAGTCTTCGTCCGACTCGTATAATCTTTCGCTGTTTTGGAACGGCTCCCTAGTCGAACGCATCTGTACACCTGCTGGATTTTCAAAATAAATCTGGCTGAGCATTTTAGAATAAATTATCTCTCGGTCCAATGCACTCGACACCCTCGAAGCTGTCTTCAAATAACTTGAATGGAAGACTTTGCGGGCCACGGGATGTCTTTTCTGGACCCATCCACTCTCACAGAGCTATCTTCCGCGATGGCCACGGCGATTGTAATAAGTTGAAATTACTCATCAGATCCTTGCGCTTTTAGCGTGAGGAATACGACATGCAGTTTCTGGTAGAGACTGTCTTTGGAGGATGGCGGGGCACGATAGGAGTGATGGCTACTGTTTGCTTCGGCATTTACATGTGCGTATTTAATTTGCTTTACGTGCCAGACTTCGAATGACTTGGAGGTGATGCGCAATAGACGGAACATTGATTGTGTCAGGCACCTGTACTTCCACGGTGGTCTTTTACCCACCGCTACACGATAACAGGTCTCGGGCAGTATGGAATCCATTCAGCACCTTCCATCACATTTTAGGAACCACGTATAATGTGTGGTGCAACGCCTCAGGACTTCAAAGCGCGATGAATGCACAGGGGGGGCTAATATTGCTCTGGCTGGCCCTCTGCCACCTTGCAGGAACGTACCTCTTTTTCCGAGGATTTCTGCTCACGCACCGCAGACTTTCCGACCCGGAGCCGTGCAACGAGGCCTATTGCACCCTTCCCGCAGCGTACGAGCGTATCGTTCTGCTGGTGGTCGACTCTCTTCGATTCGACTTCATTACCCCGAACCCTCCAGAACCCGCCGCGATATATCATGACGTTCTCAAACTTCCTGGTGAGCTATCGGAAATGGAATCAGAGCATTCCTTGCTTTTCTCGGCATACGCAGATCCCCCCACAACCACACTGCAGCGCATTAAAGGGATAACGGCCGGCTCAATACCTTCATTCATCGACTTAGGTTCAACTTTTGGATTTACTGCTGGACAGTCTTGGCTCGATGGACTGCGGTCAGCAGGCAAGCGAGTGAGTCACCTTAAATTACTAACATGCCAAAATGTAGCTGAATGCTTAAGATCGCTTTCATGGGCGACGACACCTGGCTGTCGACGTTCTCATCAGTATTCACGCCTGACATGTCGTGGCCATACGACTCGTTCAACATCGAAGACTTCGATACCGTTGACAACGGTATCATGTCACACCTGCTCCCGCTGCTGCGTGCGGAGACTAAGTCATGGGATGCCATTGTCGCTCACTTTCTGGGCATCGATCACGTCGGGCACCGTGTGGGTCCAGAGCATCCTGCTATGCGGACAAAGCTGGCACACATGGACAGCATGCTGCGGGAGATTGTGGCTCTGTTGGATGATCAGACGCTGCTCGTCCTGCTAGGTGATCACGGGATGGATAGACGAGGCAATCATGGGTGCGACTCAGTGGATGAGGTTACTGTTGGGGTGTGGTTGTACAGCAAGGGCCGACGCCTTCAACATCCGGCAGCTGCAATCCCATCATTCTTGCGTCTTAACGCCACTTACCCTGGTGCTACTGCGTCCCATCGTGCAATCCAGCAGATCGACCTCGCGCCGTCCATTGCCCTCCTTCTGGGGCTCCCCATTCCTCCAAGCAACCTTGGTAGTGTCATCCCTGAAATCTTCTGGCACGATCCGACCGGTGCAACATTTGATCGCGCCCTTCGCCTCAACACTGAACAAGTACACCGATACTTGGCCGCGCAGTATGCGGGTTTCTCTGGGACAGAGGTCGAAAAAGGGTGGCCTCAGCTGCAGGATCTTAGGCATCGGGCGAGTGCACGTTGTAGCGACGCGGCTAATCACAAGTGCGTTGCGTCCTGGGCGTCGTTATTCGAGTATCTAAACACGGCGCTGCTGTTGTGCCGTCGTTCGTGGCCTTATTTCGATCCCAAGCTCATAATCATGGGTTTCCTGGTGCTTGCTTGCAGCGCTCTTGCCTCATGGACTTCTTGGAGCCACTTGCATTCACTCGGGGACGATTGGGAAGTGTGGGCGATGAAGCAACATCCGCGTGCTATGCGCGCAGCAGGAATCGGCGTGATGTTGGCACTGGTAGCTTCGCCATTCTGGAGACAAGTACTTCAGAACGTCGACATACTGCATTTTTCCTTGTTCACCGCATCTCTTCTCGTGCCGCTAGCCGTCATCGCCTCATCGTTGCCTTCGTCTCCTCGCAAAGCTCTCCGGCACTTTAATCCCACCGGGATTCCAATCCTGCTCGTCGTTCACACC